>CABHPH010161978.1:0-21527 GCA_902168325.1 Peromyscus nudipes | reverse complement strand
GGTAGCCCATGGGAGGCCTTACCGTCTAGTAGGAGGGAATGGGGGGTCGGTTGTGGGGCGAAGGCTGGAGGGGCGGGAGGATGGAAGAGGGGGATCTGTGATTGGTATGTAAAATGAATTTTAAAAATCTAATTAAAAAAAATCAACCAAATAAAAAATATCAAAACAAAGTAAAAAAAATCAGAGGTAGTAAAAAATCAATATTGGTGTTGCTAGACAAGGAAAAATATATTTATGATGTCATTTCTGCTCTACAAAAATAAAATATATTAAATAATAGGATTCATTGGAAATAATTTATAAATGCATCTTCAGGAAAATATGATCATAACTTGTTCACTCTTTCTATCCTAATTATTTAATCTGTACCAATCATATATTTCCAAGAAATATACTCCAATAAATTCATGAGTACTCTCAGAGACAAGGTAATTTTAAAGGCAAACAGAATGGACCCACAATGCCACTTTCACCAATATGTATACAAATGGAAACTGTAACACCCTTCATGAAATCTCCAAAATATTTGCAATGTTGTCACTTGTGACTACTGACTTCACAACAAATGTACTTGAAATCCTCAGGATTGAAAGTACACCTAAACTGAATTGATTGATCAGACATTCACTTCATATTGAAGTTCAAAGGGAAAAAGACATTACTGATCAGACAAGAAAGAAGGTTTTCAAATCTGTGATTCTACTATAAGTTAAGATACAACATGAAAAGCTAAGGGCAGAATTTTCATATTTGGGCTCAATTCCCAAATGATCTTGTCTGGAAGGATACTATCCCAATCCTAATCAAGCCTATCTGATTTCAATTAATTATTTCTTTCCCATGCTTGAATTATTTCCATTGTCCTGTAGAGAGACTTACCAACCAAATGTATTTGATTATGATTATCTAATGCCTTCACTTGTATCTGTCTTAGTAGACACAACATGACTCAATCCACCAACTTTAAGAAAATACACCTCTAGATTTCTTCCAGAGTGTAATTCATAAGAAATAAGAGTGGCCATTGTTTTGGGGCTACTATCTTCATAAGAAACCTTTTCTAGCTTGAAGTAGAGAGAAAATAAAACTCTTTTTTAACAAAATAGACTTAATAGACCAAAATTTTTCATAACACATTTGGAAAGATTAATCATATCTGGATTTGGGGAAAATATTTTGCTTGTTTTGATAAAGGAGTGAATGAAATTAAAAACAATAATGTCCTCAAAAATAAATCCAGACTCCAACTGATGTATTCTCCAAATTGCAGAAGCCTCTCCCCCTCTTGTTAATTCACTAGAAGCTCATAGAAAGTTATCAAAGGCACCAAAAATTCTCATCTTTTATCAAGAATACAAGAACAAAAATATAGTATTCACAATGGCCATTGCTTAATAAAAAAAAATAAATTAGGAAAAAATGTTAGAGCAAGTTAAGGAGCAAAGGAAGAAAAGCAGAATGAAGACATAAATGAACAAAAGAATCTGAGATACTGGCCCTAACTTACTATCCAACAAGAATTCTTGGGGAATTATCCAACCAATGATCACAATAACTCCATAGACTAGATACTGTTGAGAGAGCTGAGGCCAAGAAATCAATAGGAATAGAAAGCTCATACATAGTTTCTAAAGATTATAAATGCACAGGAAACATACTCCCTCATTGGACATCAGTTGGTAGGAAGGAATTAAAGAGAGTCATACCAATTACTAAAATATTAAAGATAGTCTCAAAACATCAATGAATTTTTACTATAAGGTTCATATAAAAAGAAAATTCTTAGAATTTTCTATGATTTGATTTGTGTAGGTCAAGCAAATATTATGTTCATTTCAGCATTTCTTCCACAACTTTTATACAACACTTGCTAGATCCATGGAAATACATATTCAAAGGATTGTATTGACATCAAAGATAATATACTGAAGATATTTCCATATTCCCATGTTCATTTTGTCATCATTAACAATATCCAATATATAAAACTAAGTGCCCATCAATAGATGAATAAATAAAGAAAATGAGGTATAGATGCCAAATAAAGTACTGTACAACTTAAATAAGAAGTAAATTCTGGCATTTGTAATAACACATATGGAACAAAATTACATTATTCTAACTGAAAAAGCCAAGCCCACAATATGGTAATTTAATTTTCAATCTTATTATGATGGAGAAAATCATATAAAACAAGATATGGGACTTTGGGAACACACTGTAATTTTATTTTTACCTTTTTAAAACCTTTATGTCATTTTCTAATACATCTGTACTACTTCCCATTCCTGATGGCTAAATGGAGGGTTGCCTTCTCTCCACATACTTGCAGCATTTGTTGTCATTCACTTTTGATCTATTGATAAAAGGCTTAAATGTAAGACCTAAAACAACAAAATAACTAGAAGAAAACATAACAAAAGCAGACACATGAGATGGCACCAAGCTAAAAATTTTCTGCACACCAAAGCAAAATACTTAGAGAGTGAGAAGACAATCCACAGATAGGGAGAGAATATTTGCCAACTAAACATCACACAACGGAGCTAATATTTAAAATATTTAAGGAACTCAATAGCAAAAAATACAATTTTAAAATGGGCAAAATATATGAACATATACATGTAAAAAGATAGGGGTGGCCAATGCAGTCATATATAACAGTTCAACATCTCTAATCATAACAAAAATACATATTAAAACCACATTATCTAGAGTTAAGGCTTCATAAGCTTTCCCCGCTTTCATGTTAGCATATTTATTGGTGTGGTTATTGTTTGCATCTTGTTTAGACACCCAGGTTGATGCTGATTTCATGGATGTAGATTCTCTGACATTTCTAGACGAAATGATCTCACAGCAAACTCCCTGTTCCTCTGGCTCTTACAATCTTTCTGCTCCCTCTTCCACAATAATGTCTGAGCTTTAAGTATAGTAGTTGTGTTATAGATGTATCCAACAGGGCTAGTTTTCACAACTCTGCATTTTGATTAGTTGTGGTTTCCTGTAATAGTTTTTGTCTGTTTTTGCAAAGGGAAATTTCCTTGATGAGGAGTAGGAACTACACTCATCTGTGGGTATAAGGATAAATATTTAGATTGTAGATAGTGATTTGCTGGTTTAGTAAATTGAACGTTATATCTTCTCCAAGATCCATGACTTCGCTAGCTCTAGACAACTAGTTAGGTTTCCAGAATCAGGCGTGATTTCCCTTTTTCTGAGCACAACGTAAGTGCAACTGGAGAGCTGTTGGTTGACACCAAGGTGTGCATTCCTCTATTGTACCCTTAGACTTATCATGTCACATGGTCACTGTTGTGATTCATAGGTGCTGTAGTTGGGTAGACTGCTTGCTTGTTTTCCTCCCTTGGACAGGAAACTAAGGAATGGCAAAGTGGAAGAAGTAGTCTTCCCCAGGAAACAAATCCCCCAGTTGATTATCCAATACCAAGTGATCAGCCCCAAAAATCATATACATACAAGCAACATTATAGAGAGTGATCAGGTTGTACTTAGTATTTAGAAATATATACACATATATGTAACAACATTTGAAGAAGAAGCCATGAATTTGGGAGAGAGCAAGAGGATTCATAAGAGGAGTTGGAGGAAGGAAAGGAAAGATGGAAACAGAAATATTATCATTTCAAAATTTAAAATATATTTAAAATAAAATTTAAAAATACAATATCCCTTCACTCTTATGAAAAGATGAATAACAAGTATACAAAGCATTTTATTTGAATTTTTCCCTTGTACATAATGCAAAATAAATGAATTAAGCAAATTGTTCAAGGGCATTCAGATACAAAAGGTAAATCATAAATTCAGACCCTTTAAGTTGATTTAGAGGTCCATAAATAAGTTCAATGGTAAAGTTGGAAAACTGTACCATATATTTTCCCCACAGATATGAAACTGAGCATCATTTTGTTACTTCAAGTCATTTCATTTAAAAAATAAAAACCCTCCTCTGTTCCCCATGGGAGGCCTTGCCTTGGAGAAGGTGGGAATGGGGGCATGGGAAAACTGGGGGATGGGAGGAGGGAGGAATGGGGGATCTGTGGTTGTATGTAAAATTAATAGAAAATATCTTAATATTTAAAAAAAGAAAAAAAAAAGAAACTCTCCTAAGTCAGAGTCAGAAGCAACTTCTTGAAAAGTGATTTACTCTACCCCATCATAAAGATTAGATAAGGTAAAGGAGCCATGAGGGAAAGTGTGAATGCAGTAAGAAATTCAGGAAAATGTGAGATTATGGAACTAAGCTATAACACCTTTCATGAGGTAAACAGGTCAGAGCCTTATATGCAGCAGAAAAAGTGAATTAAATAAAGAATGAGTTGTGCTTAATTAATGAGCAAACAGTGATAACTTTGGCCAGAATAATTTAAAATGTACTAAGATCAAATGGGTTCAAGTGGAAAGTAGAGAAGCAGAGACAATTTTGAACAGATAGAATGCTAAAGGAAAGGGAACATGGAAATAAACTTATGGTCTACTCTCTTGGTGTGGTATTACCAGGTGACAGTGTCATTTATAATAAAGAATTAAGACATCTCAAACAAAAACAAGGTTTACCCACAACAGAATAACAGGGATGTGGCTCTTCGATGATGTCAGCAATTAATTTAATTTCATTTAAATTAATTTAAAGAGAATTTTTACGGAATGATGCTGATAAGATTATGTGTTAAACTGGTATAGGTTACACTAGACTGTAGACAGTTGAGAATATCAGTATGAAATACATGATTCAAATATGAGCTGTCATGTGACACAAAGAGAAGATAGAGATCAGCATGCACTATGTGCTTGCTTCTTCACTAGCCAATGGTTAGAATGACACACAAGCTAGCTTGTCTTGAGGTTAGCACCTGACTGAACTCTGAAGTTTATCAGTAAAGTCTTTCTTACTTTTCAACCAGGCTGGACAACAGACAACAATCAAGAATGAGAAACCGAACAGTAACAACCTTCATCTTGCTGGGTCTGACAGATGACATTAGGCTGAAGATTCTGCTTTTTATCTTTCTGCTCCTCTCTTACATGTTGAGTTTATCTGGAAACATAACCATCATCACCCTCACTCTGACTGACCCTCGCCTTAAAACACCTATGTATATTTTCCTCAAAAATTTCTCCTTCTTAGAAGTTTCACTCACAACTGCTTGTATCCCCAGATTTCTATATAGCATATCATCTGGGGACAAGTCCATTACCTATATTGCTTGTATCGCTCAACTGCTGTTTATAGACCTCTTTGCAGTAACAGAATTTTTCCTCCTGGCTATCATGTCCTATGACCGCTATGTGGCCATCTGTAAACCTCTGCATTACATGACCATCATGAACAGCAGAGTCTGCCGGAACTTCATCTTCTTCTGTTGGGTAGCAGCACTGATCATCATTCTCCCACCTATTAGTCTAGGCTTGGGCCTGGAGTTCTGTGACTCAAATATCATTGACCATTTTTGCTGTGATGCAGCTCCTCTCCTTAAAATCTCCTGCTCAGACACATGGTTGATAGAACAGATGGTAGTAGTTGGTGCAGTGTTGACATTCATCATCACCTTTGTGTGTGTTATCTTTTCCTATGTTTACATCATCAAGACCATTCTGAGATTTCCCTCTGCCAAGCAAAGGAAAAAGGCCTTTTCCACCTGTTCTTCCCACATGATTGTGGTTTCCATTACTTACGGCAGCTGCATCTTCATTTATGTCAAACCTTCATCCAAGAGTGATGTAGCTATCAATAAAGGGATTTCACTTCTCATCATATCAGTTTCACCAATGTTAAATCCCTTTATTTATGCACTGAGAAACAAGCAAGTGAAGCAAGCTTTCAATTACTCAATTAAAAAAATTGCATTCCTCTCAAAGATGTAATAGAAATGAAAGAGGGTATCTAAAAGATGAGTGAGTGAACACAACATCTGAAGCTTTACTATATTTTTCTATATACTTGGTCTTTTTATACTCACACTTTCTCTTTAAACTTGAACATATGAACCCAACATTCTTTATCTCCATTAAAACTCAACTGGTCAGGAACCCGGGTGGAGCTCCGGGAGTCCAATTGGCGAGAAGGGAGGAGGGTTTATGTGAGCTAGAGTTGTTGGGACCAGGGATGGATGGAATACAGAGACAAGTGGCCAAACGAATGGAAACACATGAACTGTGAACCAATGGCTGAGGGGCCCCCAACTGGATCAGGCCCTCTGAATGGGTGAGCCAGTTGATTGGCTTGATCTGTTTGGGAGGCATCCAGGCAGTTGGACCAGGTCCTGTGCTCAGTGCATGAATTGGCTGTTTGAAACCTGGGGCTTAGTAGAGACCCTTGGCTCAGCCTGGGAGGAGGGGACTAGACCTGCCTGGGCTGAGTCCACCAGGTAGATCTCAATCCTCGGGGGAGTCTTTGCCCTGGAGGAGATGGAAATGGGGGGTGGGCCGGGGAGAGGGGGGCGGGGTGCCAGGAGGGGTAACGGGGGGATCTATGACTGATATGTAAAGTTGAATTATATTGTAAAATAAATTAAATAAATTCAAAAAAAACTCAACTTTTTGAATATGTTTAGTATTGAAGTGAACCTGAAATTGTCTGTTATCTCTGGAAACACAATAGTTTGTGATTTTTCTATCATTTATCCACACTTTTAAGTGCTCCTTTTTATTTTACAATGAAGCTAATCAAATGAGTGTGGAAGTAATATGTACCATTGACAGATGTGGACTTTAGAATTCATTATCCATTTGGCCACTTAGAAAAAAGGATGGCACTTCTTAAATGACTTTCTATGCTTCCTTCTGGTTATGAATAATCTTATTAATATTTCCTCTCAAAAACTCTCTAGGAAGACCTCCCCAGTCACCATCAGTTTGAAACCTGAATAAACCATTTAGGTGAACAAGAAACTGATTTAAGTTCTTGTTAACCAACATTTCCTGGGATTTCTCTGGGGGTTGTAAGCTGTTATAGCAAAAGCCTAAGACATCTGGCATCCGTATATATTGAGAAAATGAATGGAAGACTGAAAACATGAAAATCTATGCAAAGCAATAGGAAAAAATTAATAAGGTAGTTACTTGACTCCCTCTTCAGGGAGCCATGACAGCCAAGGAATCAGGTAGTCAATCTTTACTCTCCCTCTTGTCTCCAAATCCAACCCCATAGTCATCCCCAGCTCTGTAGCAGACCATTTGCTGTGGCCACTCCTCCTTCTCTGCCCCAATTCCCAGAGGTCTATGTAGATCCTGGTGCTGCATACTGCTTTACCCCCTCCCGTGAACACTCTCAAAATCCCCCTTTTGCTCATTCTCTTTCTTAAGTGTCAGCTCCAAATACCTAGGAACACATTCTCCCAAGGACCTTCAGGGGTCACACCTGGTAGGATCACAAAAGCATTCCCTACCAGGCAACCCACAGCCACCACATTCTCTTAAGAACCAGAGAGGGCAACAGAAACCTACCCAACAAACACAACCAGATATCAGAACCTAGAATGACAATCAGCCTAACCCAGATACCTAAATGACAGCATAAAAACACAATCGATAACAGCTAGGATAACATGGCTCCAATAAAACACAGTAACCTCACTACATTAGGCCCTGAGAAAAGCAATATGGCTGAGGAACAAGACAAGGACTTCCAAATAGGCTCTAAAAAAGGTAGAGGTCGTTAAAGAGGACATGAATAAATCCATTGATGAAATCTATGAAAACACAAACAGTAGAATAAAACAAAGAAAACAAATCAAGACATGAAAGTGGGAATAGAATCAACACAGAAAACTCAAACTGAGGTAAAGCTGGAAGTAAAAATTAGAAACTCAAGCAAGAAACTCAGAGGCAAGCCTCACCACAGAATACAAAAGATGGAAGACAGACTCTCAGACATTGAAGACAAGATAGAACGACTGAATGTCTCAGTCCAAAATTAAGTTAAATCTAAAAAGAAAAAAATCAAGGCACAAAACATCCAGGACATTTGGGACTCTCTGAAAAGACCACCCTCTACAAAAATTGATTCAAATAGGGTAAGACTGTAATGTAAGACCTGACGTTTTAAATAAGTACAGGAAATCTTATTGAAAACACAGATAAAGACTTCTGAAAATAATTCCAATACTTCTGGAAAAAAATTCTAAGAGTGGAGAATGAGATTACATGAAATTTCAAAGCTCCATCATAGAAAGGAAACAACTATGAAAGTGAAGATATTGCCCTCAAAATGTGAGAACACCTTTGACTGCTGTAGATCTAACATCTTGAATATATAAAGAACTCTAAACTTAATCAATATCACCCAATCAATAAAAAGACAAACTAATTACACTGTACATTCTCAACAGAAGAAATACAAATGATCAATAAGCATATGTTTTAAATGTTCAATATCATCATCAACAATTGGGGAAAAGCAAATTTGAGCCATTGGACCACAAAGAGTATCGGGGGGAAACAAATCTGAACTACACTGAGATCCCACCTTATCATAGTCACAATTTTTAATCCAAAACACAACTAATCAAGGCATAGATACAGGGGAGGAGGACAAATAACTCTTATTCACTACTACTGGAAATGGAAGTAAACATGAAGGTTCCTGAAACAACAATTTTTGAACTACCATACAATCTGTCTACTATAGGATTCTACCAGCAAACCACAAAGACAACTTGGTGCATCGATGCATATAGTGGCATTGTGTGGACACTCAATGGATTCAGAGTCCAGAGACCCTTAGATCGTAAAATATTGCATGACCTCAAATATTAGATATGTTACTCCATAAAAAGAAATTTATATTTCTGCTTTCTTTTAGAATGCTTACAGTTGTCAAATCTACAAATGTTTAATATTTATTTTGACTGAAGAAATTTTACACTTTTTTTGGGGGGCAGCACATCCGTCACATACCATGACACCCTTGTGGAGTTCAGATGACAACCTCTAGTGTTGTTCTTAGCATTCTACATTATTTGTAACAATGTCACCCTTTTTGTTGTCCCCCAGGATGTCAAGCCCATACACTTCTGTGGATTCTCCTCTCTCCACTTCTCACCTTCCATAGGAGCCCTATGAGAGACTCACGCTACCATAACCAGCTTTACATGGGTTTTGGGGATCAGAATTCAGGTCTTCATATTTTCACATCAAGCACTTTACCCTTGGAACTGAACCATCTCCTCAGCCCCATAGTTTGACTTGTAAAAAAATACTCTGGAGTCATCGAGATGCTTCATTGAGTAGAGACACTTGTATAGGCCTGGAAACCCGAATTTGATCCCCTCAATCCACGTAAAGAGTGAAACAGCTCCACAAACTTGTCCTCTGACATCCACACATTGTTTTGGCACACATGCCCATATATAAACACACAAATCATGTACACATATAAAGATTGATATTTAATTAATTAATTAATTAACCTTTAAAAATGATATTTAAACATTATTCTCATAGAATAAAACTGAGTGATATTTTAAACCTATGTAATTTATCCACTGCATAACAAATTGATAATACAGAAAGTAACACAAAAATATTTTACACCTTTCATAATGAGAATTAATTATAAGAAACGGGACTAGGTTTTCTTTAATTAGATTCTACATTTTCCTTGCAGTTTCTTTTAAGTGACTTTGATGCTTCATCAAGTCTCCAAAGGCCCTGTTCCTACAAATGATCCATTAGTTATTTCTGAGCCTGGGCCACTGAGGACTCTTGTGTTTATTTGCTCTAGATGTGGCAAATTAATAATAAGTATCAAGCTTGATATTAGAAAGCCCTCTCTCTGAGAAAAAGAGTGCAGAACATCAGCTCTTCACAAACTACCAGGTATTCCTTTGAAAATATTTTTCACAGATAGAAAAATTAAGAAAGTTATTTTCTTATGATAATATTGCATCACCAATCAGAAAGTTAATGCATTTGACTAAAAACAGAAAATTTAAACTCTTATGCATTTCCAGACTACTATTTTTGTTGACATGAATAGATTTAATCAGTGATTGCCAGAAATAATCATTTTCAAATCATATTTACAAGAATCATTGTGGTTAAATCACTAAGAGAGACGGGCTGTGAACAAGTGTGAATATGATTAATTCTATTCTTTCAACTACTGGCTCTTTTTTGAGACTCAGATCCCATGTTTCTCTAGTTTAAGGTCTTCATGACTGCATTAAAATTAGGAATGGGAACTCTAATATAGTACCAATTTAAATGGCCTTTTCAGAGTGTTTGATGTTGGGTAAGGTATAGCCATTAATAAAGTTATATTACACAACAATGAGAACTGAGGCTGTATCTCCATGCTAAGTGTTTATCTAGCTTGTCCAAGGCCCTGGATTAACAAAAAAACAACAACAAGGAATAAGAGATCATCTAAAGATGGGGTACTTTGACAGCTGTGGAAAAATATCTACATGCAGTTCTCTAGCAATTTATGAATTGGAGACTCAGGGACAAGGATGGAACTGGAAACAAAGAGCACTGAAGGAAAATTATTCCTGGTAAGTAAGCTGCTGGTGGCCATGTCAGAGGAGCAGCAGATAGCAATTAACTTCAGGGGATCAGCCCACCAGGAAACAAAATCCTCATGGGTGAATCTCAGGTAGGCAAGGCCCTGAGAAAACATACTCCAGAATGTCTCTTGCTTCTCTGTGCCTTTACATATTTGCCACTGCAATCTTTCTCTGGTATCTGGCATGATGTGAATGGGTGTGGGGACATCCCCACTGCCTGTAATGTAGTGTGTTTATCTCATGGAAACATCCTGCTCTACTGGGCATTTTTACTGGTGGATTATTATGAAGATGATTTCTTCTTCAGCTGTACTGTCTAATTCATAATAATAGTTATTTTAAGTAGAGTTTTTAAGATTAAAAATATATACAAGGAAATGGCACACAGCTAGGGCCTATGAGTTTCACCTAAGGAGCCACATAGATCACAGTTCAGGTTAATGATTAAGGAAAATAATTGAGTTCCAGGAGCCAGGCTGGCTCAAATTCTTTTAATCTTAATGTTGGGAGATGTACTCACAGGTTTCTAGGTGCCTCATAGCTGAAACAAAGCTTTGAAAATAGCTTAAAGTTAAACTAAGATGTTTTTGTTAAATAGCTTTGAGGTGAAAACCCCAAGAAGACAATCTAAAGTTTTAGAAAGGCACATAATTGGGGGCTCCTCAGCTATTGGTTCATAGTTCATGTGCTTCCATTAGTTTTGGGTCAGGATCAGGCCCTCTGGATAAGTGAGACAGTTGATTAGCTTGAACTGTTTGGGAGGCATCCAGGCAGTGGGACCAGGACCTGTCTTCAGTGCATGAGCTGGCTGTTTGGAACCTAGGGCTTATGCAGGGACACTTTGCTCAGCCTGGGAGGAGGGGACTGGACCTGCCTGGACTGAATCTACCAGGTTGAACTCAATCCCCAGGGAGTCTTTGCCCTGGAGGAGAAAGGAATGGGGGGTGGGCTGGGGACAAGATGGGGGGGGCGGGAGGGGGGGAGGACAAGGGAATCCGTGGCTGATATGTAAAATTAAATTTAATTATAAATAAATAAAAAAAAAAAAAAAAACTTAAGCAGAAAAAAAAAAAAAAAAAAAGAAAGGCACATAGTTGAGTGAGGAACTCTTTAAGGTCAGGGAACACCAACAAAGCAGCCCAATTATCAATAGCCTTTCTTGCTAGGATTGGTTGATGACCAAAGATGATGATACCCATTTCTGCCCTCAATCTCCTGATATAAAAAACTATTGATGAGTGAGTATGCATCCTAAAGATTTAAAGTAGAGCTGACTGGTTGCTTTTCATGTATAAAAATTTAGGTTTGTGATTCCTTTAAGATTCCTTATAAGATTACCTTTCAAGGTTAAGTAATAAAGTGATTGGTCCTTTTTTGTAATTGCAAAATGCAGCCTTCCAGTAAATGACCTGGCTGAGAAAAATAATTTGCTTGCATACACTCTGTTAAACTATAACAAGTTGTTTGAGAATGAATGTACATGGGTTCTTGGGGGTAGTTTTTTTTTTTCACCTGTAATACATAAAATGTTTAATCGTGTAAGGAATATGGATCACATGCTGTTTTTTACTTATATTCATTGTAATCATTCACTTGAAAAACAGAATGTAACCATATTGTATTTTTTAAATTTCTTAAAAAATTGTGCTGGGATATATGAGCTGTAAAGAAAAAAAACAAAGAGTTAAACGGAAAACATCAGGAATGAGAGAATAAGAAAGGATAAAGATAGAATTAGAAGAAAAACATCAAGAATAAAGATAGAGTTAGAAGGAAAACATCATGAATGAGAGAATAAAGAAGAGAAAAGAGGTAGAAGGAAAAGATCAATAATGAGAGAAGGAAATCACCAGGAAAACAAAGAATAGAGAATACAGAAGAAGAATAAAGAGGGAAACCATCAAGAGAGTGTGTATCTTTCCCTTACCTCCTCAGAGAAAAAAGTCATAGTATGCCATGTAGTATGGATTCCCTTTGAGTCCTGTACTGCTGGCTGATCCCCCCAGGCAATGAAAGGAAGTCAAGTGCTTACTTCAGTGTGCAACCTATTGTAAAGGTTTAGTAACCACAACATACTGGTTTGATTTAAAGATACAAAATGAAATAGAATATAAGTATAGACATTAAGTATTTCATTTTGGACTTGTGTCCCAGGTAAACTCGGTTATATGACTGATATGAGGAGTAATCATTTTTAGAGATTAAAAGTTGAAGGAAATAAAAAGAGTTATGTTAACAAATAATGAAACAAGCAGGCTACATAAAGACATCGGCAAGAAAGACAAATGTCTCAAAATTACAAAGAAGAAAGTTGACAGATAAACACATATGGGGCCACAAAGGTAAGCTATGAAAGAATGCTATGAGTATTGTGTGGTTAAAAATACACCTTCTACTCAAAAAGTCCCTAAATTGAAACAAATTTCATAGTGTTTGATTAATTTTGCTATGAATTGTTCAATATAAATAATGGACAAAATGTGACTTTGGTATATTGACAACTGAACATGTTCACAGAAAAAAAAAGCATCATGGATCAGGATGTGAAATAGTTCAAGTGTGTCTGCAACTCACAAATACTGCATTTTTAGTGTTTCAGCATGGAAAGTGTGTAAATAATAACATTCTTTCCATATTAAGACAAGGCTAAGTGACAGTGAAGCACAGATTCTTTGAAGACAGGTTTAACAGTTCAATATGGCATTTTTATTTACTATATTGATAATGACATTTTCAATGCATTCCAAAATTAAACAGTAATACCAATTGTGTTGATCTTGTCAAGTGTATTTTATATATAACTTATCATACTGTACAATAAACCTGCCCTCAAGACATTTCCTTTCTTTTATCCTGTGAGAGGATGATGTAATATTAAACTGAAAATTAAGAGGAAGAGATGGGGTAATAACTAAGGAAGGGGTTGTTTAAAGAAAATACAAATGTTCATAGTTATAATACTAGACTCCAGTATATTAGACAGCAAATAAAAATCCTATAACAATGAACTTGAAACTATGTATGATTTTTATAAATAACAAAACCTCAAGAAACACATGAACAGGCCAAAGAGAGTATAAAATTTGACTTCAGGATTCTTCCTCTAGGGAGGAACTCAGTCTCTTGGAGCTTTAGCAGCCAACTCAAACTGCTTGGAAAAACATGAACCCAAAGAGCAATTAAGTAAATAATAATAACAAATTAAGAATCAAATGCAAAGAGAAGGAAGCACACATAACATTTTGAAATGTGGTGTTGACAAGGCAATTTGATTTTCTAACTCTACCCTGAAAAGATCAAACTATCTACTTGTAGGACCTAAGCACCAGTGTGTTTGTGATTATAAACAGAATGTGTGAATGCATGTGAGTTGGGTTCCATAATATTTCTCCTGTTTTTGTTACTCTTGAACAGATATCTCTGAATTTTAAATACAGACTAGAGGCAACAATTCAATTATGAGAAACCACACATTCACAACATTCATCCTCCTGGGACTAACTGACGACCCACAACTGAAAACTCTGATCTTCATCTTTCTGTTTCTCACCTATGTGCTGAGTATCACTGGGAACCTCACAATCATCTCCCTCATCTTTATGGATTCACACCTAAAAACTGCCATGTACTTTTTCCTACAAAATTTCTCCTTCTTAGAAATCTCATTTACAACCGCTTGCATTCCCAGATACTTATACAACATCTCAACAGGTGACAAGACAATCACATATAACAACTGTGCCACTCAAATATTTTTTACTGATCTTTTTGGTGTGACAGAGTTTTTTCTCCTGGCCACCATGTCCTATGACAGATATGTGGCCATCTGCAAACCTTTGCATTATGTCACCATCATGAACAGCAAGATCTGCCAAAGGCTCATCTTCTGTTGCTGGGCAGCTGGCTTGTTGGTGGTCCTGCCACCACTTAGCCTGGGCCTCAATCTGGAATTCTGTGACTCTAATGTTATCGACCACTTTGTCTGTGATGCATCCCCCCTCCTGAAGATCTCATGCACAGATACGTGGCTCATAGAGCAGATGGTGATAGTTTGTGTGGTGCTGACGTTTATCATGACCCTTGTGTGTGTAGTTCTTTCCTATGTATATATAATCAGGACCATTATCAGATTCCCTTCTGCCCAGCAAAGGAAAAAGGCCTTTTCTACCTGTTCTTCCCACATGATTGTGGTTTCCATCACCTACGGCAGCTGCATCTTCATCTATGTCAAACCATCAGCAAAGGATTCAGTGGCTGTCAACAAGGTTGTGGCAGTTCTCACCACTTCCATTGCTCCCATGCTGAACCCCTTCATATACACCCTGAGAAACAAACAAGTCAAACAGGCCTTCAGTGACTCAGTTAAAAGAATCGCACAGTTCTTCAAGAAGTAGAGAAATTTACTACTGGAGAGAGTCAACTTTTCATTAAAAATAGATGCCATCCATAAACTATGTCTTTAAAATTTTTATCTTTAGCTTTCTCACTGAGAAACTTTATTGCATTTAAATTTCTTAATAATTATGTATGAAACACTTCCAGGAGATAAAAATATGCCTTCACACCAAAAAAAAAAAAGTCAAAGCAAACAATGATGGGGGAATCTCAATGAATAATTGTCTTTATTGTCTATTCTAAGTCCAGCTTTTAAGAGGATCCTGGCTACAGGCACAATGTTAAGTTCTATCTATTCCTCAGTATCCTCAGGGAATTGGTTCAGGAACCCCCATGAGGGTGCTAAAATGTATGCACAAATGCCTTATATTAAATGGCTCAGTATTTCCATATTCCTATGTGTGTGTATGTATATATATATATATATATATATATATATATATATATTGATTTATTGGTTTTTCGAGACAGGGTTTCTCTGTGTAGCTTTGCACCTTTCCTGGAACTCACTCTGTAGACCAGGCTGGCCTCGAACTCTGTAGACCAGGCTGGCCTCAAACTCACAGAGATCCGCCTGCCTCTGCCTCCCAAGTGCTGGGATTAAAGGCGTGCGCCACCACCGCCTGGCCCTATTGTATATTTTAAATCATCTCAATTACTGAAAGTGTTGAACACAGGGTAAATTCTATGTAAATAGCTACAATGTTTGGGAAATTCTGACTATAGGTTGAGCATGTTCACTATATATACAATTTTTTGTTCAACTGTTTCCCACCTTTTAGTTGACTCCTGCATAACCTGTGAGTATGGAGGGACCCCTGGTACTTTATTGTTTACCCTAAACAATAAACTAAGAAAAAGGAATGGGTTTAGAACAATTTATATTTAATATTGCAGATAATATTTAAATCTTTTTTTCATTTTTCTTTATTAAGAAATTTTCTACTCACTCTACATACCACCCACAGATCCTCACTCCTCCCTCCTCCCATGCCCCAGCCCTCCCTCCCAAGCCACCCCACATCCCCACCTCCCCCAAATAAAGGTCTCCCATTGGAAGTCAGCAGAGCCCAGCACACTGAGCCTAGGCAGATCCAAGCCCTCCCCACTGCACCAAGGCTGTGCAAGGCCTCACACCACAGGCACCAGGCTCCAAAAAGCCTGCCCATGCACCAGGGACGGATCCCGATCCCCCTGCCTGGGTGCCCCCCAAACAGTTCAAGCCATACAACCGACTTCCTTATCCAGAGGGCCTGCCTAGTCCAGGCCCATGGGGGCTCCACAGCCACCAGTCTACAATTCATGGACTTCCACTAGTGTGGCCCGTCATCTTTGCACCTCCTCACATCATGATCTCGATGTCCCTGACCTGCAGAATCCCTCCTCTCTCTCATCAATTGGATTCCCGGAGTTCAGCCTGGTGCCTGGCCGTGCATCTCTGCATCTGCCTCCATCAGTCACTGGACAAAGGCTCTATGATGGCGGTTAGGGTATTCACTTGACGGGTCAGCAGGTGCCTTGTTAGCGCCGTAGGTAGCACATCAGTCTCACAAAATTTAAATATTGATTAAGTAATATTGTTAATGGTTTCATCTTTACACTATAGTGATAGTGGTTATTATATAATCCTATTACTTTTATGATTTGCAATAATAAATACAAATGAGGTTTTATCTTGTGTTTAATACAGTATTTGATGCCTTACTAAAATACATCTAGCATAAAGATATCCTAAAGTATAGCTTAAGAAAACTATAAATGTCTAATAGGAATATTGATTCATCAATGAAAAAAAGAAAGAAAATTAGTTTTAAAGAAAAATGTGGTGGCTAAGGAGATGGCTTAGAGTTAAGAGCACCGGCTGCTCTTCCAGAGGACCCAGGTTTGATTCTCAGCACCAACATGACAGCGAAAAAACGATGCACAGACTTACACTTAGGCACAACACCCATACATATAAAATAATTTTTAAAATCTTCATTTTTAATTATAATACAATTACATCATTTCCCCTCTTCCCCTTTCCTCCCTCTAATTCATCCCATGATCCCTTGCTCCAATTCTTCCATGTTCACGTCTTGTTTACTCAGCCAAATTGTTGAGGTATCATGGCTGCAAATTTCCTGTCATTTCTGAGACACAGGCTCATAGCAGACTTCTCTTACAATCTTTCTGTCCTCTCTTCCTCGGTGTTTCCTGAGCCTTGGGTGCAGGAGTTGTATTATAAATGTATCCACTGATGCTGGGTACCTCACAGTAGGGTGATCCCTGCACTTTGACCAGTTGTGGTTTTCTGTCATGGTCTCCATATGCTGCAAAGAGAAGTTTCCTTGATAAGTGATAAAAGCTACACTTACCTGTGAGTATAGGGAAAGTTTATAAAAATGAAGTTAGGAATTCGCTGGTCTAGTAAACTGGAGATAGTAGGTTCTCCTCTAATGTCCATAACCTTACTAACCCTAGCTAGTTGGCTAGGTTTCCAGCAACAGGCATGATTTCACTCAAGCTGAGCAGGCCCTAAGTCCAATTAGAGAGTTCTTGGTTACAGCCAAGGCATAAGTTCTACTACTGCTTGCTCCTTTAGGAATGTCTTGCCACGCTGGTCATTGTTATGGTTTCTAGGTGTTACGTCTATGGAGGACTATTCAGTGATGATCAATTTATTGATCATTCATGAAATAAACAAATAAAATTTATAAAATATATTATGGTATTTTATCCTGAGGATTTTGTATCATATTTTTATTATAACATCCCCTCCCTCAACTCCTCCATAATTCACACCCTCTTCCTTACCCATCCAATTTTGTGTTCTCTTTTTAAAAAAAAAATCAACTACAGTTTGTGCTACCCATATACTCCTGGATATGTGTCCTTCCGATGGAGTATGGTCCACCTCCCAGGGGCCACACTCTTAAAGAAAATGAACTCGAGCATATAAATTACAGGTTCTTTATCAGCATTTACATACATACTTATATTAATTGATCCATAGCTAACACATCTTGAGGTACCCCTGCTCATTCTTCTCATTTATTATTTTTTAGATTGGAATATTAAGCTATCATAAAGAAGGCAATAGATCTTCTGTTTTACAGAAAGCTTCAGAAATGTTTACAAGCAATAAATAAACATTTCTTATCTTAAGTCAACGGAATTATATAGCTGTATTGTGATTACTGTCTGTATTAAAGATATGATGGAAATCTTTATAATATGAGCACTGAAGAATTAAAAGCAGGATGATAGGATGCATATAAAGACTATATCATGGAAAGCCAAACAGACAGAAAAACAAAACAAAACAAAAACCAACCAAACAAAACAATTTCTAATTTTTGTTGATTATAGAAGTTACTGTGTAGTAAGAAGTCCTACAAAATTCTTCAGACTTTAGATGACTCATATTCAACATTGTTAGTTATTCAGGAAATACAAATTTAAACCATAGTGAGGTATCATTTCAAACCCATTAGACTATTTTTAACCAAAAAGAGGGGTAAAATGAAGGTTTGGAGAAAACATAGGATTGTTTTTTAATCAAATGTAAGAGTAAAAATGAAAATGATGTAGCCATTTCTGGAAGTTTATAGAATAAATTTTTAAAAATTAAAAAAAAAGAAAATGAACTCTCCCTCTCCTAACAGTCATGAATCATAAATAGCTACTCAGATAGGGGTTAAACATCATGTCTACCTCCCATTTCCATACTGACCATGGCTTGACCTTGCACAGATCTTATACATGTTGTCACAATCACAATCACTGTGAATTTATGTGTACAACTGCTCTGCCATGTTTTAAATACCCTTTTTCCTTTTGTCATCTCACCACCTCTTGCTCTTACAATCTTTCCTCTCCATTTCCACAATGATACCTCAGCCTTGAAGAAGGGGGCTGTTGTCAACCCACCCTGGCCATCAACATTAAATCTTCATAGATTGAAAGATATACCAAAATATCAACATGGAGTAACCAAAGCCTCCAAGCATTAGAGTTCAAGAGTAGTGTAAAGCACTCATCACTTTTTTTATTAAGGAAAGCAAACAATGAAGTGACATTTGCAGTTAGCTTAAACAAATACAAGTATAGACAGGGAACACAGCCAGTGTTGTGTCTTATCGTCTTTGATTATGTGAAAAGAGCCAAGAATATTCCTCCTAGGTCTTTGCCTTTCCCACAGAGATGAGGTGGACATGCCAGGCCATTCTGTTCATATCCTTGCTTTCAAATGCATTTGCTTATCATAGTTTATACAATTCTTTCTAGAGGGCCATCTTGAGGGAAAAGCATTCTGCACTCTGCCCCATCCAGAGTTGACAGTGAGTCCACAGCTTTTCCACACAGGCTCACACAGGCTGTGATACAGGTGCCAGTTATAGCCTAACTGGCTATATTCTGAAGTCTCTTGTTCCCTGCCTCTTGAACAATTGTGTGTTTGTTTATTGCCACCAACTGATGAGACTTTTCTGATGATGGTAGATGGTTACATTCATCTATGAGTACAGCGGTAAGTCACTGAGAGTCAGCTTCATACTATGACAAGTCAAAACAGCAATAATAGTAGATTCTCCATGAGGGCCTATACCTGTCTGGATACAGGTGTTTTGGGTCCTATAACAGAGGCCAACTATCTAATTTGGTTTAAGACCCACTCCACAAAATGGAACCCATGCCTAACAATGTCCAGGTGGCCAAGAACCTGGGACTAGATGGTCCATGGACATAGGAAAAACCAAATACTACTCTTCTGCTTAATGGCTGTACCAATGTAATGACTCATAACAATATTTTGCTATACCCAGAGATAAGTGTCTTGCTCAGCCATCATCAAAGAAGCTTCCCTCTGCAGTAGATGGGAACAAATACAGAGACACACAGCTGAACAATGTGCACACAGTGAGAGACTTTGGAGCACTCAGTTCTAAACAAGATGTCTCCATCAAACCACTTCCTTAAGGAACCTGTAGAAGAGGGAGCAGAAAGATTACAAGAGCCAATGAGGATGGAAGGCACAAAGGAAACAATGCCTTTCACACACAACAGGCTGACATACATATCAACTCACACACACTGTGGAACCATGCACAGGGCCTGCACACAGCAAAGCCAGATTGGGGGATGGTGGGGTCAGCACTGAGAGGGGGATGTGGAGATAATCTCCCATCCCTAATAAAGAAGCTATCTCCAATTGACAACAGCTCACAAAGGAAAAATTAGTTTTCTCCAAAGAGTCTCATTGGATATACAAACCACATGTAAGGGCAAGGCCCATGCCCTGCAGTATTACGGCCAACACCAAATGAACTCAGGCCGGGCTGCGGTGGCGCACGCCTTTAATCCCAGCACTCGGGAGGCAGAGGCAGCCTGGGCTACAGAGTGAGATCCAGGACAGGCACCAAAACTATGTGGAGAAATCCTGTCTCGAAAAACTAAAAACAAAACAAAACAAAAAGAACACAGTGGTATTTTGGAAGATATTTTGTCTCATCATTCTTTGTCTAGGCTTTTTTTTTTAACCTCACTGCTCTTTTGTTTAAACATTATGGTTTCCAATTTTGGGTTTTCATGGGGGGGGGTGTCTGTGTGTGTGTGTGTGTGTGTGTGTGTCTGTCTGTCTGTCTGTCTGTCTGTATTTCTTCTGCTATTGCTATTTGTCTTTTCTTGTTTGTTTTTTGTTTGCCAGTTTGTTTTCTAAACAGAGAGAAAAAGAAGTCTCGGAGTCAGATAAAAAGGAAGATGGGGAGGAACTGGGAGGAGTTAAGGGAGGGGAAACTGTGATCAGAATACATTGTATAGAAAAAATCTATTTTAATTAAAAATAAATAAATAAGTATGTGGGCTTTGCATTAGGAAGATCAAGAATAAAACCACAAATAGGCACTAATAGGATTCCTGGTGTCAAGTGAGTCACTTAATTTCCTTAATCTTCAGTTCCTTTGTTTAAAATGGAATTATAATTTCTAGAGAGTTTTTGAGAAGTCCAATGAAATTATATTAAAAATTGTTCTTTGTAGGTATGATGCATTCAGACTCCAAAAATAACTGTAGTAATTGCATCATTTTTCTTGCAAATGGAATTAATTCTTCTCTTGGAAAGGGATAGTCACAGTAGTTGTAATTTTAAATGGTAACATCTGTGCGAATCACTGTGAACTTTTACCTTTAACCTCAGTTGGCCATTTATTAATATTCACAAATGAAGCACTATGGCTCATAGAGCTTGTGTAATACAGAGTAATTCATGTAGCTAGCAAATGTCAAATATAATTTTAGATCACCTATGAACAAGTGTATTTCCTTAAACACAGTCCTATATAGCCTGTATTTGAAATAAATACAAACATAGAAAGAGTAATTTCTATCTTTTAATTAGTACAAAATTGGTTCTATATACTACAACAAAATATATCATTTAATATAATTTTAATATATCATTTCAAACTACAGCCTCATGTGACCTGCTTTAGTTTGACTAAAGTTGAGCTGTTAATTTTGAAATACAGCTTTAATAATGAGAACTCAAATGGAATTATGCTCCATAGATGGACAACATCACTCCCAGAAGACATTGGTTGTTAAATGAAAATTGAAGTACCA
>CABHPH010161977.1:29892-42256 GCA_902168325.1 Peromyscus nudipes | reverse complement strand
ATATAAGGACAAATACACTAACACTATTGAGTTATTTTTGTCACCATAGAAGTTATACTTTGTCTTTTAATCTTAAAATAAATGGAAACACTTATGTGGGTCCCTTTGAGCCATGTCTTTTTGGTAAACTGGTATGAACCTGTTATTCAGGTACATTTACATTCACAGCATCCCTTGCAGCTAGCTGCAGCTTCAGAATTAAATTTGGGTTGGCTTTTGGATGAATAGAAACTGTGAGAATTTATTCTTAAAGCCATTTCTTGCTTTGGACTTTCTTCTTTTCTTTCACTGGTAAACATATGGCCCTGTGACCGGAGAATGCCTCCTGGGTGAGTACAGTCACGTTGAATTAACTGCAGCTTGCTTTATGATCATGCATGTTTGTCAACTTCAGTTGACTCTTACGGACCATTCAAAATTGCATAAACTCGGTCCTTATTGAGTGCTGCCTTGCCTATGTCAATTAGTTCAAATATATTCATTTGTCCTTCTACTCATCAAAATCATTTCCAACTTTTTGTCTATCTCTTATTGTGGGTGATCTGTTGAGACCCCTAAAAGTCCCTTACTTGTAATTGTGTGTAATTATTTGAGAGTAGTGCCTGGCTAGTTCAGTCGACACAGCATGAACCTCTTAATTCTTTCAATCTCTTTGTTCATGATGAATATAAATAAAACTGTCTGGGCTGGCCAGGTGGGTCAGTGAGTGAAGGCACTTGCTGTGCAAGCCCGGCAGCCTGAGTTCAACCCCTGGAACCCATATAAAGGTAGAAGGAGAAAACTGACTTCACAAAGTTGTCCTGTGACCACCAGAAACACACTTGCACATGCATGTGCACACACACACACGTGCGCACACACACATACCTGCATGCACATGCATAATAATGATAAATAAATAAAGGAATATTTTAGTTTGAACAAAAGTAGAAGTCTGATATATTTCTCTTTACCATTATGAAGTACATCTTAAAATTTCTAGCCATGTTTCTTGAACTAAAGTATATTTTATCTGATATTTTGATAATAATGCTAGGCTTCTTTTTATTCAGTTGATTTTAGAACCCTTTCATTTAATCAGTGTCTCTTCTTGGCAGCAAAGCCATATGTCCTTGTAGGTTTAAGTTAACCTGTGCAGGAAATCAGGAAGTTGGACACAGGACTCTTATCCTCATAGGCCAGCATGTAGGGGGCTAAGGCAGAGTTAGGACTCTTCCTCTGGAATCCATTATACACCCACAAGATGGAGCACCTCTCTGACACAGGCCAGGCAGGCTTCACCCTTCATCTCACATCCCTCAGTCCCCTCACAGTGGGGAACAGCCCATGGTTTAAAGTATTTTGTAAGCAAATTAAAAAGAAACGTGGCCGTGGGTTTTTCGTGTTACTGATTTAATACTCGAGCATAAAAATGGTTGAATCAAACCTGAACAAAATTAAGATGTCTGAACTATGGTGCAGTCCACTGTGGGAGGGAAGGAGAATTCAAGAGCACACAACCCACTTACTGATTAAGTAACTAAAACAGTTGAAATCGCCGTAGCAGCTGCCTTAAGAGGACGACATTGCTGTCTGACTGTACCACAGAGCATCCTAAGAACCTGCTAGTACCATCTGCTCTTACTGCTCCCCAAAGACATGGTGGCTACTATGGTCCCAGGCCATCTCTGTCTCACTCAATCTTATTCTCCCAAACAGGCTTTCATGAAATCACATCTGCATGACTCTTCTTCATTTCAGACTTTTCTTTGCTATAAAAAGGACTTTAAGTCCATTGGAATGATGCAGCTTAGGCCAGATTAGATGTCACCCAGGTCATTACCTGCTTAGAGAGCTTGCATGCGGCCAGATGCTGATAGTCAGCATCACTGAGGACGTGACTGACTATAGCTAGTCTTGCAGAAAGACATATTTAGGTGTGGATCCTCACTGCCTCCATCCTTTGTTTTCCTACCCATAGCATGTGGATAAGAGTAGTATTATAGTCATACCAGGGCATGATAGGCACATAAGATATAACTAACATGATAATTACTTAAGATTTTACAGGTATTATTTGTGGATATAATCTTAATCTTTAAGTGAACACATTTTAATTGACTTTCTACCCTTGAACTTAGTCAAAAGGCTGAGAAGCAATTGATGTTGCCCATTCTTTATCAAATAATTTTTGTGTCTTTCTATAATTCCATGCAATTAGAATACTTGCTGGCATTTTTAAAGGCAAGCCTCAAGACTAAATAAAGGAAATGGATACATTTGTTGTTTCTTATGGCACATACTTTATGTGAACCTGGTGGGCAAGGTTCTTTTCAAATTTATGATAATGATTTTTTTGTTTGTTTTACATCACTAGAGGTCACTACTTTGGATAATCCTATTAATATTTTGGCTGTGTTCTCCATGGAGTATTAGCCCCACAGTACAGTGTGAGTGTTGTCTGTTACCTGGCATAAATTACAGAGCTGTTTCTGTTAGTCACACCAATCTCTCAAAGGACATATGATAGTAAAAAGCAGTTTTCTTGATAAGAAAGTATGCACTAAAATTTTCTGTAGGATCCTGCTGTGGTATGTATGTATGTTCTAGAGGTTTGGTTGCCAGGGGCTTGGTTGCCATGGGCTTGGTTGCTCCCGGCTTGGTTGCTAGGTTGATACTACAGGAGATGACGGAAGGGTGTGACCTGTTGGAAGGTCTTTAGGTTATTGAGGGGATATGTCCTCAAAGGAGATGTAGTCTTTCTGTTCCTGACCCTTCTTTTATGTCGCAGATGGGAAGAAGAATAGTTTTGCTTAACATGAACTCTTGCCACAATGACCTGCTTCCTCACGGACCCAAAACAATGGAGCTAACTCATAGAGGACTAAAGCCTCCTAAACTATGACTCAAAATTAACCCTTTCTCATTATAAATAGGTTTACTTCAAGTATTTTTTTATAGTAATAGAGAGCTGACTAACACAAATTCCAAACCAGTGGTCATAATTAAGTATTTGAACATAAATCTCCTTGGTAATAAATAAGTATAGTTTGTTATGAAATTAGCATCTAAACTTGCACATAATAGCAGGAACGATGAAATAGACAGTCCCAACGACATTTGCTACATCCAAAGCACTACTATGCACGTTTTATCTACACTGAATTGTTCAGGACTCTTTTATTATTTCATTTTCTCTCTGTGTGTCAGAGACTCTCGCTCTATAGCCCAGGTGGCCTCAGTCTCGCAATCCTCCTTCTTCTGCCTCTGAGTGCCGGGTTACAAATATGTGCCAAACACACGCTTCCTTAGCATTCTTAACAACCCACAAGCTAAGCGTTCTCCTTGTGCTCCAGACCATAGATGAGGTATCAACACAAAGGTTTGTTTGAGGTCAATGGCCATCTAGACCAATAATGCAATAATATGACTCTAAAATAGGCACTTGCTATCTCTGGGCTAATCTCTATAGGTCTGTAATAGGTGTAGAGTCTATATGTGCAACTATTCACATCATTATTTATATTTGACATACATGATTTTCCCTCAGAACTGTCACTCCTATGCCTGTGAGTGTCATAATATTTGAAATCCTAAGGTGCCTCTGAAATTAGGATTCAATAAAGAAAAAGAAGGTTTTTTTTTTTTCCTTTTCTTTTTTGGGCATTTTGAGATAGGGTCTTATATAGCCCAGAGTGACCTGAAATTTGCTAGATAGCTGAGACTGAATTTGAATTCCTGCTTCTTCTGCCTTAACATCCAGAACTGGAATTAGAGTATATACCACCATACCAGAAAGAATGGTATTTTAAAATTATTACTTAATAACAAACTAGGAAAAAATTACAACAATCCCTTTTAAAAGAACTAGAAAATAAAGTAGTTAAGAATAAATTTAACCAAGGAGTGAAATGATCTGTACTTCTAAATCTATAGGGCATTGATGAACTGAAGACATGCAAAGGATCAGAAGAATTAAAACTGGTAAAATATCTATGTTTCTTAAAGTGATCTAAACACTCTATCCATGCCCTGTGAAAATCCAAATGACACTTTTCACAGAAATAGAAAACAAATTATTAAACTATATATGACCTCACAAAGATAGGCAAAGCCATCCCAAGAACAAATAACAAAGTAGGAGGTCTCACACTACTTGTCCTCAAAATATACCTCTAAGGTATGGCAGCCAAAGAGACCTGGGCTGACGCCAAAGCAATAAAGCAAAATAGAGAGCCAAGAGATAAGCCTAGGTATTTATGGCAGGATTAACTTTTAACAAAATTGCCGAGAACAGAAGATGGAAAATGGGCAGTAAATAGTATTGGAACCAATGTAAGTCTACTCACAGAAGAAAACAGAATTGTACCTTTCTTTCAGACAATATATAGTGCATCAACCCAAAAGTAACTGAAGGCCTGAAACTATAAAGTCATGACGAAGAAGCACTGTGGGAAACTCCAAGACTTTGGTTGGACAATGATTTTTTTTTTTTTTTGTATGACTGAAAAAAAAAATCACAAGCAACAAAAGCAAAAGGAGAAGAATGGAATTCCTTCAAAATACAACTTTTCTGCAAAGTCAGGGAAACAGTCAGTCAAATGAAGAAGCATAGGCAATGGGGAAATTGTAAACTACACATTTGATAGAGGATGACTATCAGAAATACATCAGAAACACAACCTAAATAAACATGAGCAAAGAACCCAAATAGATACTTTTCAAAAAAGACAATTGTCAACAAATATATAAGAAAATTGTTTAACATCACCAATCATCAAAGAAATGCAGATTCAAAACATAGTGAGACGTTACCTTGTATGTTAGGATGGCTGTAAAGAAAACGAGAGAGGTGTTGGTGAGAGGTAGAAAACTGAGTTCGTGCAGCCACTAGAGAAAACAGTATAAAGGTGCCTCACCATATTTCCCAGAGCTATGACTGCTAAGCACACATTAGAAAGAGACTAAGTCGATATGTTAGATATCTGAAGTTGTATGTTTATTATAACATTATCCACCCAGATAAGACACAGAAAAAGCTAGTGTCCACCCGTACAAAATGTGGTCTGTATGCACAATAGAATGCTATTTCCTTTAAAAGAAGGAAATCCTGACATTTTTAACAATATGGATGAACCTGGAAGATATAACGTTGAGTGAAATAAGCATGTCACAAACGAATGGCACACAATATCATGTACATGTGGAATATAAAGAAGGTAACTTCATTAAAGTAGAGAATAGAAAGGGTATTATCAGAGTCTAGGGGTGAAGGGAGATGTTTAGGAAGATGCTGACTGAAAGATATAAAATTTCAATGATAAGTTCAAGAGACTTATCAAAAAACAGTGACTGCTGTTAACAGCAATGCATTATATTCTTAAAAACAGTTACTATGATAGATTTTAAGCATTTTCATTACAAAAGAAATGAATTCTATGATACATATATATAATATTACTTAACTCCATTTAATCATCCTACAATGTATCCATTTCAAAACATCATGCTGTATACAATAAATGCATGCAATTTTATTTATTAATGCAAAAATAAATACATTTTAAGAAAGCCCTACCTGGGAGCAATATCCAAGGCATTGATAAAGTATCCACCAAAGGAAAAGCTGAGTGTCGAATTGGCAAATATCAGGAAAATGATGGTGCTATAGAAGCTGGAGCTCAGGTAGAGCAGGCACATGATGAAGATCACAGGACAGAAAATCCCTGCAGAATGATCCAGACCATACAGTTAAGTGCTTCTGAACACAGAGCCAAAGGACTCCCCAAGCATTTGTCTGTCCTGGATGTTCCTTACCTAGTGTGGTGAAGAGTTTCCGGACAGTAACTATGCTGAAAATCTTCCTGGACAGGAAAAAGTCTGACAGCTGACCTGCTACGATACCACAGATGTAGGCAAACAGATAGGAGAGGCTAGACAGCAGCCCATTCTGAGGAGGAAACATTATTCTGAGTGTGTATAATGGAGAAACAGTCCTGTACAGTCAGTTTTTTCACTGAAATTCAGTAACTAATGTATACTTTGGACTTGAAGATGTGACTCAGTGGTAAAGTTCTTGTCTGGGATGCACAAGGTACTGGATTCAATCTCCAGTCCCATCTAATTAATGAATGAATTGAATGTGTATTTTGATACAAGAAACCATCCAGCTACATACAGCACTAGAGTTGTGTCTGGGAATATGAGTTCCAACGTAAAGAGAAACTTAGTTTTGGGGTTAGTAAGAATTGCCACCATCCTCTATTGTTGTGGAATATTAATTTAAGGTGTATTGCATTCATTTATGTTGTAGAATTATTTGCTTAATGATGCAAAGACATGTTACACTTGTTTGATTAAAGAAAATTAACTTGGGGTCAGGAGGCTGAGTCAGCAACTAGCTGACAGGAAGTAGTAGGGAGGAACCACATGTACCTAGGGTTTTAAGTGGGGGCTGAACAGAAGGATGCCCTGTTTTGGGGGAACTGCAAGCTAGGAGAGGAGGTTAGCTACTTGCTATTCAGCCTCTCTGGGTGAGCAGGATTTCACCTCAACCTTTGAATCCTGAATTCTATAGAAGGATAGAGATCTAGATAAAGTTCCCTTCAGCAGCCATAATAGAGCTGGTGCCCGAGGGAACAAAATTCCTGCCCGGCTATGGCCACTTCACCTAACAGCAACTGGTAGCTGCAGAGTTGCAATTGCAGATTAGGACAGCAGTTGCTTAAGGGGCTGCTGTGAGCCACAGAAATATGAAGTAGGAATTTAGTTGACTATGGAAAAGCTGTTGCTTGGAAAAGTCAAGGACTCTTCCAGAGGATAAAGCCAAAACTCAAGGAGTATTGGTGATATTGACTTTTGAATATATTAACTATATCCTGCAATGAATTTCTTGTGTGCTATTGTAGCTTTCCCATTTGATTCTTTCCCCAAGAACTTCTAACAATGTGTTTGATCATTTACTGGGCACGACTTCGCTTATACTATTGGGTTATTTTGGATAACATTCCCCAGCTGTGTTTATTCTTCATTAGCAAACATCTGGCCAGGGCCATCTCTGGACAAAAGTATTTCATCTGAGACACTTCTCCTATATCCAAGGACAGACTGCAGGTAGATAAGCATTAGCTCATCTCACCTACAGTTAAGAGAAAATAACCACTAACAATTAAATCCTTAACTCCTTACCTTCACCCCAGTTTATTAACACAAGACTCTAATTTAAGAGATTTACTGCTTACTATTCTGAGATGGTGTTTTGGACATCTGCTAGTTACACATAAAGGTAATTATACCTACTGTCCCAAGGAGACTGCCAACAAGGCCAGGTGGATGATGGGTGCCAGGCTTGTTTCTTGTGCAAATCAAGCTCTAATCCTCCCTCTTTTATCTCAGCCCAGGTGTTATTCCTAGTTCTAAAGATTCCCCCCTTAGCAATTAACTCAGAGCAAAAGTGCTTTTACTAACTGAATACTACACATTGTGACACAGGTTGCCTAGCAACCAAGTAAACTTCCCCCACCCTACGAGAAAGTGGCACAGCCAAGAAAGCTGGGACAAAAATGGCGCCAAGGGGAAAAAAAAGACAGTTTCACTTTACTAGTGACTTACTGACATATAGTCTCCTAACATTTTACCTAGCCACTTCTAAGAATATAGTCTGAGCACATAAATTCCTTCTTAGAATCCCCTAATTGATATCAGCCCTTGGTTGACCCTACCAGAGACCTCCCATTAGTCACTCCCCTTTTTGGGTTGTAGAAGAAAGTCTGACAGTCACTGCCTGGTGTAAACTCTTATCTGCCTTTATGACCCTGAAAGAATTCAAGCCTTGTGACCTTGCCTTGGGCAGAGAATTGGTGATTGTGTGTGTGTGTGTGTAAACCGGAAACTTCAGAGACTGGAGAGAAGAATGAAGATGGAAAGAACTAAGATAGAACAATGAGAGAGCAGCGGAAGAAGGGACAGAGAGGAGCTGAGTGTGAGAGCAGAAAAGAAGCTGTGTAGAGGGAATTGACTTAGAAGAAGAAAGTGAATGGATTAAGAGCTTGGTGTGTTTAGATCCTCAGCTGGTTGTTAGATTCTTCCATGGACCCTGGGAAAAGACTATAAAGGGATGGACCCCTATAGTCTTTGATAAGGGGCAGCTACTGAATTGAATTTAATGAAAAACAACAGTCTATAGATTTTCGTTTTTAGTGTCATGGGATCTGGAAAACTGCAAGAGAAGACTGCTGAGAACAGGAAGTGTCAGCCCTGAGGAAAATGATGGAGGATAGAGATGATATTGATAATTGATGACAGAC
The DNA here is from genome assembly GCA_902168325.1 of Peromyscus nudipes. Taxonomy (NCBI): domain Eukaryota; kingdom Metazoa; phylum Chordata; class Mammalia; order Rodentia; family Cricetidae; genus Peromyscus; species Peromyscus nudipes. Next base: position 33,971 of record CABHPH010161977.1, on the reverse strand, counting down.
AATTGCATGTTTGCTCTAACTGGCCATAGTTAACTCTAGGAATGACTCCATGGTTTCATTAAGATAAGGTTGAATCAGTGAGAACCTGTATGACCACAACATTATGCTGGCTGCTAGCTTGAGGCAGGAAGTACACTACAGAACATTCCAAAGTTGGGAGCCCAGACTCCATTTCTAATGGAGTCTTTTCTGGTTACTTTGATATCAAATGATAAGCAGTTCTAAGCATAATTGACTCCCAATGTCAGATGAGCAATGGGGATCCTTTAAGAGTAAGATCCAAAGCCCAGGAGTTGTAGCTTTATTCCAAGACAGTGGGTTGACAAGAGCTAGGCACAGTGACAGAGGCTGGCTTAGTGACCTTCACATTAGAACTCCATTCCCTAAAGAGCTATTTTCAATTTTTCTGAGATAAAAATCTCACACTGTGGCCCAGGTTAGTCTCAATCTTAGAGCAATCTGCCTGGTTCAGGTTTCTAAGTGCTGAGATGGCAGGCAGGCATTTACTACAATACTAACTTGTAACATTCTTAAGTAACACGCTAAGACATATATTGAGAGGAGCTGGGGGACTGTGTGGAAATGTGGCTGCATGTGTGTTGATGGTAGAATTCCAGACACTGTATTTCTACCAACACCCTTTGTCTGGGCAGAATTCACATGTAGGAAACCATGCATCTCCAGGTAAGGAGAACTAGTTAGTGTATGAGGCAGGCAAAGACTAAGTCTATGGTCACAAAATACAGAGAGATAAAGAGGGAGTCCTTCATAAGTTAAAGGTGAGAATAGGTAGTACACTTACCTCTCTAATATTAACATGAAGCACTGTGCTAATAAATGTCGGCGTATATGTAACCAGGAGGCTGTTGCACCATATGAAAGCAAAGGTATTAAGGATAATAGCCCAGAGTGGAAGAGACTTAAGCATAGCTTTGATTGGCAAAGATTGTCTGTGCAAGTCTACCTGGAAAAGAAATCAAGAATCATTCTGAGTGAGGATCAGCTGGAATGTGTTTTGTTTGGAGCAGAATCTAGGAGCTGTCCAAAAGGAGCTAGGTGTTTTACCTGCTGGTTAAGAGAGGATGTGATGTAGTCCTTCTCACTGGTGCTCATATACGGGTGGTCCTTGGGGTCATCATAGAACAGAAGGAACCAGGAAAGACTCAGAACACAGCCAATGATACCTATCAGAGAAGCACATGTTACAAGGAAGTTCTACCTGGAGTTCTAGATCAAGCCCACTTCAGAGCACCAGTCTGAGAATCTAAGTGATCTCTTCTCTAAAACCCTCTGAGGCTCACACTTTGAAAGTGTTCTTTGTAACCACAGCTGGTCCTTGTTGTGGAGTGAATTTTACTGAAATGCTGGTGTCGGTGAGCACTTTGCTCTGTCCTGATCCAGTGAGTCCGTCCACTCATTTAGGGTTCCCTAGTGTTGGCCCTTTATGTTCTCAGGTTTGTAATGCTCCCTACCTCCAGAACATGCCATACTGAGCTTTCACAGAGCTAGACAGCAGTAGGATTTGAACCATCACTGCAAGGGTCGATATGCTTCCAAGTTCTGACTCCGCCTTTGGCCCACTATGGGAACCAGGCATTTTCTGTAGCCTTCTGACACTGACTTAGCCAAAGATGGCTTGAATAAATATCAACAGGCCCTCCATCCCTGTACTTTCCTGTTGAATTTGGCCATTAGAAAGCCTGGGAAGGGATGACAGGGAGAGAGGGAGTGAGAGCAGACTATCTTTTCAAACCTATGACATCTCCCTCCTAGAGTTACCTCCTTATATGCCTTTTTTTTTTTATGACTAAACAGGGGTGTGCTTCAGGCATCCAGTCTATGGGACTTTTTGATTGGTTCTGATAACTCTGACTCATTTGCTGTCTTGGGGTAGGGGTCAGGGGTAGTGATAGATCTTGTAACCTAACTTTACATTATGACATTGTCCCTATAATTCTACAATCTGTCTTTCAAAGTAATTGCTTGGTAAATATGATGATTTGAATAAGAGTGGCCCCCATAGGCTCATATGTTTGAATGTTTGATCCTCAGTTGGTGGAACTGTTTGGGAAGGATTAGAAGGTGTGGCCTTGTTGGAGGAGATATATTCCTTTTGTGATTTCAAAAGCCCACACCAGTTAGCGCTCGCTCTCTCTTTCTCCTCTCTCTCTCTCTCTCTCTCTCTCTCTCTCTCTCTCTCTCTTTCTCTCTCTCTTTCTCTGCCTCATGTAAGTTCTCAGCTACTGATCCAGAGCCATGCCTGCCTGCCTGTTGCCCTGCTCCCCACTATGATGGTCATGAACTTACCCTCTCAAACTGTAAGCAAGCCCCCAAATTAAGTGCTTTTTAAATAAGTTGCCTTGGTCATGATGTCTTATCACAGCAATAGAAAAGTTAAGAAGTCAGTAAATAAATCTCAAGTTTGCCATAATTGTGACTTTGAGCAATGTGACTTGAGTAGGAAAAGTCCCAAGAGGTTTTTGTGTTGAACACTTGGTCCCCTGTGGTGGTATTGTGTTCCCCAAAATATTGTGTACCCTAATAAACTTATCTGGGGTCAGAGACAGAACAGCCACAATATTAAACATAGAGGATAGGCAGTGGTAGCACATGCCTTTAATCCTAGCATTCCAGAGGCAGAAATCCATGTGTTCAAGGATACAGCCAAGCATGGTGACTCACGCCTTTAATCCCAGGGAGTGAGGCAGAAAGCAGAAAGGTATATAAGGCATGAGGACCAGAAACTAGCAGCATTTAGCTGGTTAAGCGTTTGGCTGGTTAAGCTTTTAGGTTTTGAGCAGCACAATTCATCTGAGAGCCATTCGGATATGAGGACACAGAGGCTTCCAGTCTGAGGAAACAAGATCAGTTGAGAAGTTGGTCAGGTGAGGTTAGCTGTGGCTTGTTCTGTCTCTCTGATCTTCAGTTCACTCCAATAACTGGCCTCAGGTTTGATTTTATTATTAAGAACTTTTAAGATTCCTGCTACAGTCCCCAGCTGGTGGCACAGCAGTGAAAGGTTATGGAATCTTTGGGAAACAGAGGGACTTTTACTGGAGGAAGTTAGTCTGTGGGGGCAGACACCACAACTTGAATCTAACGGTGACTCTATAATTCACTTGGTAACATCTGTTCTTTATTCTGTTTACTTACTCCAATTTGTGCAGTGCATTTTTCCCTGAAGATGTTGCTATGTTTGGTTATGGCCTAGCACTACAGGTATGTAGTATATATAACATACTTATCATATGACCTTTCAGAAATCAGTATAGGTAACTATTATGATGGTCTGTTCCCCCAGAGAGATTTTTACGTAATATATACCAAACCATAACATGTAGTTGTGTAAACTAGGTAGGAAATCACGAACTTCATTTCTGATCATCAGCCTGCTGAATGCTGATTTCTCTTCCCCTTAGTGAAGACTGTGGGTTGTTTATTATTATTATTATTATTATTATTATTAGTAGTAGTAGTAGTAGTAGTAGTAGTAGTAATATCATTTTACATCCCAACCACAGTTTCCCCTCCCTCCTCTCCTCCCAGTCCCTCTCCCCAACTCCCTTCTGCCTGCAGGTTTTTTTTTTAAATAGGAATTTCATATAAATTGTTATGTTATATTAAATTTAGAATTTTTGTGTATTCTTAAATTTTGATGACTTACTGAGGTTTTATAAAAAGAGACTCACCAAAAATGTAGAAAACCATGGGCCAGCCCAGGAGATCACAGATGAATCCACTCACAAGCAGGACAATAAATGGTCCCATTGAGAACCCTAATCAAAGGGCACAGAGGACACCCCTGTTAACTTAACAAAGGCACCTCGAAATGCAGCTAATAAACCTCTGTGTCGTAATGAACAATCTCCATGAAAGAAGTTTGTGTTTCCAATGCTCAGGAGGAACAGAGAAAGTCTTTTCTCTTCTCTCCTTTTCTGTTGTTTAACATAAGGACACCTCTTTTCCATTCCAAAACAACTTGTGTGTGTGTGTGTGTGTGTGTCTGTGTGTGTGTATATGTGTGTCTGTCTATGTGTGTGTGTGTGTGTGTGTGTGTGTGTGTGTGTGTGTGTGTGTGT
>CABHPH010161977.1:0-29882 GCA_902168325.1 Peromyscus nudipes | reverse complement strand
TGTGTGTGTGTGTGTGTGTGTGTGTGTGTGTGTGTGTGTGTGTGTGTGTATGTCCATGTGCATTCATTTGGAGGCCAGAGGTTGAAGTCCAGTGTTCTCTTACTCTCTGTATTGAGACGAGGTTTCGCAGTGGACTTAGAACTCACTGTCTCAGTGGGGCTGGCTGGCCAGCGAGCCGTTGGCTCTGCCCCAGCTGTGCTGAGGTGGTAGATGTGTGCTGCCATGCCTGCTACTTCACATGGCTGCCAGGGTCCTCAGGCTTGTGTGACAAAACTTTATCCACTAAGCCTTCTCAACCCTAATTAAAGCAAGAGTATTGCAGGAGATGTTTCTGAAGCCCCTAGCAATTCAAAGCTCACATTTTCAACGACTCTCAGAAAGACTTTGACACGAGGAGGTGAAAACGAGACTTAACCATTCTTGGCTTAAGTACTTACCTGATAGAGTCATTGAGGTAAGTCGGCCTCGTTCCAAGGGAGGTGCCCATTTGACCCATATTCCATGCTGGCCCGTTGACACTGTCCCCTGAAATGAGAAGACAAAGATCTTTGAACTCTAATACTCTGCATCCAAGCTCTATGTCTGTTTTAACCATGTCTTAATACCTGGGCTACTCCCTGGAGTACTCGACACACAATAACTAAGGCTGCTCCAACTTGTGCCGCTGGTGGGATGAGCAGGGACAACACAGAGCTGAGGAGCAATGAAGACCCAATGATTCTCTTCATTGGGTATATTCCAGATAGGTACCCAACAGGAATTTGAGCTGTGATCATACCAAACAAGACAGAACTGAGAATAAGTCCTTGGATATCAAGACTCCAGGAATACACAGGGTTCTAAAAGAAAGAAAGGGGAGACATGTCTAAGGACTTGGCACTGGAGATATAATCTGGTATTCATGGGTTCCAGGAATGTGATCTTCCTGCTCAGTCTGTGTAAAGTAGTCCCCCCCTTTCTAAAATTTGTTTTTGTCTCAAAAAAAACTTTATTATCTTATAATGTCATTTAGCATATGTATGTACATTTTGCCATTGATATTTTCAATTATAGGTTAAGTATCTCTTATCTGAAATTCTTGGAACCAGAAAGGTTTCAAATCATTTTGGATATTGGAGATATTGGCAGCAGAGGTGAGACACCTGGTTGTATTGCACTCATATTTAGGAAGGAGAAGAGATGAATGCTCATGGCATCAGGGGTAACACACCTGGTTGCTTTGCACCCACAGTTAGGAAGAAGAAAGAGATGATGCTGATGCTCAGGACCTCTGGAACAATAGCTATCTTAGCAGCAGAGCCATCTCTCCAACTTTTGAGCTATCTTTTAATCACAGAATATGCTTATTTAGATCCTTACTCATAGACTGAAACTTGAACTTTATTTTCTAATTATTATTATTATTTTGCCAATAATATATGGCCTCTGTAGAAACTAGCTAACAAGATAAAGTCTTAAACGTGTACTTTATACTTTCAATATACCTTTAGGTCATCTAGCGTCTCCAATGCAGATCCATTAGGTAAATGAGGTGGCTCTGTGCTGTTCACCATGGCTACCATGGTGAGGTTCAGGCATACTCTCTGGGCCATGATGACAATATTACAGAAGTGCAAAAAGATAGCCAGTCCATATCGAAAGGAACAGAAACCTGGAACTGGGAAGTAGAGAAGAACATCGCAATTAGTAACATCGTCAGAGTCAAAAGTCAGGCGTTTGGAACTCTAGATATCCTAGATAGTAAATTAAAATTTTATTGTAAAAACATCCTTCTAGAAATTACCATATAATAGGAAGATGTGGGACTGATGTAATAATCCCTATTGCCTTAAGACATAGTTTCAATTAGAATGTCCTGGAATGTTAATCCAGTTTGCAAATGCTTTGGTGCACATCTATTTTAAAGGAACCTTTGACAAATACCTTGGATTTTCATTGGAAGTAAATCCCTTTAGTGATATCAGTGGTATTTTCTCTCAAAGAAACTGCTTTAATCTTCAAACTGAATGACTATTGTGGTTGAAAAACTCATATTTTTACATTGTGAAATTTTTTTCTCAAGAGAATAAACTTACTGAGAAAGTATCAAGCTGTGGTAAAGAATGTAGTATTGGTATAAAACCAAGTATGTTCATCAGTGGAAGAAAGCAAGAATTCCAGAAATATATGTGCATCTATGACTAAGTGGGGTGTGTGTGTGTGTGTGTGTGTGTGTGTGTGTGTGTGTTGCACATCTGTATACATATTCACATTGGGGGAAAGTGGTTGTGCATAAGTGGAGTCCAGAGGTCAATGCTGAGCATCTCCCCCTGTTGTTCTCCACCTTATCTCCCTTAGTTTTCGAGGGAGCATCTCTCATGGAACCTAGACAACTCTGATTAGGCTAGACTGGCTAACAGACCACAGGAATCCTCCTCTATCTATCTCTCCAGCACCAGGATGACAGGCACATAGCACCACACCTAGCCTTTTAGATAGGTGCTGGGATCTGAACTTGGGTCACTGTGCTAGTGTTGCAAATGCTTTCCTGAGGAATCCATCACCCAGCTTCTAAACACTTTTGGGTAAATGTAATTCAATGAAGGAAAATAATGTCTGCTTTCAAGAATAGCATTTCTCCCAAGAAAAATTAATACATGCTCACAAAAAAGATTTGTAGAAAGTGTTTGAATCAATTTTATTCAAAATAAAAGAATGTTTAGAAAGAATGTGCATACTGCATTTACTAATATAAAGCATACTCATCAGAATTAAAAAGGAAGGAGGCACTGAAAGACTCAGTTGTCTGGATTCATCTCAACAAAACATGCTAGGCTAAAGAACTTGTCACCAAAGGCTGTCTACTGTGGCAATCTATTGTTATGAAGTCCCCTAACAGTAAAAAATAATTGGTATGGCCTCTCCTATAGGCAAAACCAGCAGTGAGAATCTCCACCATGCCAAACCATCTCACGTCTTGCATCTGTCTGACTGTTCCATCTGTGACCTCTAAATGTGGATTTCCAGTCTTATGTGATTCAATCCCCTTGATAATTACCCTATTTGACTGGGAAATGGTTTGCATGTACCAGGGTTAGGATATGTTAGGGGTGATCTTAGAATTCTGCCTACCGTGGTCCACCATCTGACCCCTAAACGTTTATGTTCATCACACATGCAAAACATAGTCAACCCATCCTAAGCATCCCCAATCCCCATTTTATTGTAATGGTACCTTGAACTTCATCAAAAGTTCATTACTTCAAACTGCAAAATCTTACCATCTCTAAATCAGGCCCAGATGACCCTTACAGGAGCGATCCAACTGAGCTACAATAGCTACCTATGGACTTGCTGAAGAGACAAATGTAAGTTCTCACCACTGCCACCATGCAAGAATGGGACAGGCAGGGGCAAAACTACGAACGTTAAAATTCTAAAAGAGAAAAAAGTCATGAATCCCCAATGGGTTTGAAGTTCAGCTGAACAAATACTGGGTTTTAAAATACGAATTTTTATCCTACTTATAAAATAAAATAGTATAAAGTGTTATAATCTGATACATGTACTGTAAGGGTACATTTTCGTTGTCAGTTTGACCATATTGAGAAACTACCAGAAACATGGTAACTTATACTTTTGGGCTTGTTTTGAGAATTTTTCCAGAGAGGTCTGGAATCTGGGTCCCTATTCAGATGAGTATTTTTTCCAGTAAGTCCATGGTAGCTGCTACCTCTCATGCAGGCTGATCAACATAATGCCATCAATATAATCAACCACTGTGATACCTTGTGAAAGAGAAAAACAATCAAGATCCCTGCAAACTAACTTACAACACCAGTTAGAAGATGGACAGAAGTTATACCTGGGCACAGCGCTCACCAAACCCCACATATCTATGGCTGTTGCTCAATGCTCAATCTGCCAGCAACAGACACCAACATTGAGTCCACAATAAGCCAGTTCCTGTGGGTGTTCAGTTAGCAAGCTGATAGCAGATAGATTATACTGGATAATTTCCTGCATAGATGGGTCAGTGTTTTGTATTTACTAGATAGACAGTTCTTCTGGATATGAATTTCTCCTTCCTCGATGCAATGTTTCTCTAGAAATAACTTTCTCTGAATTCAAAGAATGCCTTATTCCCTATCATGGTGTTCTATAACACAACAGGAGGTCACTTCCCATTCAGAGATGTGCAGTAGTGGGCCTGTGTCCATGGAATTCATTGGTCTTACTACACTTGTGTTGGAGTGGCCTTTTGAAGACACAGTTACAGCATCAGCTTGGTGGCAATGCTCTGCAGAGCTGGAACACCATTCTGCTAGAAACTGTGTGTACTTGGAATCTGTCTGCATATTGGTTCCAGGGGGAGAAATTCAGACACTGACAGAACAGTAAGGACTCCACTGAGCTGGAAGATAAGGCTTCTCCCCCGGGGGACTTCGAGCCAGTGGGCTATGAATGGAGTTAAAGGTTGATGGGTGATAAATCTGATCTACCAATAGGAAAATCTGGCTTCTGTTCTAACTTGGCAAGGAAGAGTGTGGCAAACAGCAATGTCTTTTAGTGTCTCTCTTAGGGTTTTCCAGCCTAGTGATTAAGGCCAATGGCACTCAATCACAATCCTACTCAAGCAGAACTACAAATGATGCAGACCTTTGTAGATCCCTCACCAGGTAAAGACCTCAGTCCATTGAGGTGCTTCATGAAGACAAAGGCTGTGGAAGGTGGTGGTTATAAACATCAGCTATGGCATATGACCTCTTTATAAATACTAACTATGACATGAGATCAGTCCCAGAAAAAGCAACGGTGGTTATCCTGAGTATTTCTTCCCTGTTTTGTTAAGAATACGTTTGTGTCTCTACATATATGTATTAAGCAAATTGTTTTCTTTCTTCTATTTTGTTTTTATCACTTATATGGGACTTGTTGATGATAAACTAACATTTAAGCACTGTTAGTTGCGTCGTATGTCATTATGGGATGTCAGAAGAACACTAAGAATCATGTGAAAACTCTATTGCCTTTTCTGAATATTTCTGAGTTTATGATTCCATAGAACAGTTCTTTCACAGGCCATCAGTGGTGTTGTGTTGAAGAAGGTGGACCCCCCCTTACCCCCCCTCAAGGGGACAGCACTACCTTTCTTGGGAAGGCACTGGTTCTCCATTTGATACTTGTCTTCTTGTTGATGGGTTTGGTCTCCATCCACTGTGGATGCAAAACACACTGGTCAGCGTAATAAAGGAAGAGACTGAGCAAGTACTCAGGACTCCTCTCTGACTGAAAGCCAGAATCAAAGGATGACTCACCCCATCACACCAGTGCCCTTTCACCTCCACTGAGGGCCTTAGTTAACATTCCACTTTCATGATATTATTTATTTATTTACATTTTCTTTTTTCATTTTATGTACCAACCTCTGTTCCCCTCCTTCCCCTTCTCTCACTACTCCCAACTTCCCCCATCCACTCCTCATAGGGGGTAAGGCCTCCCTTGGGTAGTCAACACAGGCTGGCACACCAAGCTGAGGCAGGACCAAATCCTTTCCCCCTGCATCAAGGCTGAGTACGGCATCGCACCATAGAGAATGGGTTCTAAAAAGCCAGTTTATGTACCTGGGATAAGTCCTGGTCGCATTGCCAGGGGACCCACAAACACATCAAGCCACCCAACTGTCACCCACATTCAGAGGGCCTAGAGCAGTCCCATGCAGGCTGCCCAGCTGTCAGTCCAGAGTCCATGAGCTCCCGCTAGCTCGGGTCAGCTGTCTCTGTGGTTTTTCCAGTCATGATCCTGACCCCCTTTGCTCCTATAATCTCTCCTCCCTCTCTTCAACTGAACTCCAGGAGCTCGGGCCAGTGCTTGGCTGTGGGTCTCTGCATCTGCTTCTATCAGTCACTGGATGTAGGTTCCATGATGACAATTAGGGTAGTCACTAATCTGAGTACAGGGGAAGGCTAGTTTTTTTGTTCATTTAAAATGTATAGAAAATTTGGTAACTATAGGAAACAAGCAACCCTGTCAATCCAGTTTTTTTTTTATTCAATGAAAAATGAAGACTTTATTACAGAAACAAAAATTGAGGACATTTGCTGCCAGTAGGCTTGCCCTGCAAGACAGACTGACAGAAGACCATCAGGCAGGAAGAGGCTGCAGTGAACAAAAGCTAAATGTTGGAAAAGGAGTAAATACAAGGAAAACTCATTTTCTGTGGGTTTTCTTTTCCTTTTTGTTTTTTGAGACAGAGTTTCTCTGCGTAACAGCCCTGGCTGTCCTGGGACTTGCTTTGTAGACTAGGCTGGCCTCAAACTTACAGAGATCCACCCACCGCTGCTTCCCAAGTGCTAGAATTAAAGATGTGCTCAACCACCGTCTGGCTCATTTTGTTTGTTAAGAGAGGTGAAGTATGACTGTCTTCTTCGTAATGCTACACTCTCTGGAGATAGACTGTTCTCCATAGGCCCATGTAAACCTTTCTGTAGCCTCAGTTTCTCTGGAAACAGAGTTACTACAGCCAAGCCGGAGGAGGGGGCGATGAGGCTGAGTTAGAATTCACTCCCCACATATGCTGAGTCTAGACTATGAGATCTAACTTCATCAGTTTACATGACCCCTGTGTCCCCAAGACTCCTAAGATTTGTGTATTTGAAGCATTCTAGAAAGCATTCTAGAATGCATAGAGTGTCACCCACAGTTTTCACATATTGGAGCCTCTTTTGAACTGCTGTTTATGCAACAAACACACAACACAATACAGACATCTACACATACTCATGCACACATAGAAAAACACTACATGCATACTATAGTTAGAACACAGTACACAGATACTACACACACACACCATATAAACCTACACTTGCATACTACGCACAGAGAGAAACACTGTATACATACTATGCATACAACACAGTACACAAATACTTGACACACAGAGAAAAACACCACACACACATAAATAATACACACATGCTACACATATACAAAACACTACACTCATACTATGCATACAACCCAGTGCACAAATCCCTTATACATACATATCACACACAGAGAAAAACACTACACATGTACTATACATACAACACAGTATACAAATTTACACACAAACAGAAACACTATGCACACAAAACAATATACACAGACTACACTACTACATGCACACAAACACTATACAAAGAGAAACATGACACATACAACATACTTACAACACAATACATGGACACTACTACACACACACACACACACACACACACGCACAGGGAAGCACTAAATACATACTACACACAGACAGAAAAGCACACATATACTGCACACACAACACAGTACACAGATACAACAGCCATACAAATATACTACCTACATATCACACCCATAACCATACTCCACACAAACTATACGCACAAGAACATGTTACATACGTATCATTGCATAAATACTATGCACAAACCCAGTATGCTCCTACTATACACACAAATCTACTATACACAAACCCAGTATACACACACTGTACATACACAAACCACATGTAAATGCACACTTCACACACAGAGACAACACACACGAATAATACAAACCCTCCTCACATCCAGTAGAAACACCTCCACCTACAAACCAAACCTACATCTATCTCTATAGCCTATAATGATACGTGTGCACAAACTGCACACACCACACACCGTACCCACTTGCAGCCAGTGTACCACACAGGCTGTAAGCATTTACTCTTTCTCTCCAGCAATGTCACACTACAGCAATCACACTCACCACACAGTCCCCAGCATGTCACACTACAGCAATCACACTCACCACACAGTCCCCAGCATGTCACACTACAGCAATCACACTCACCACAGTCCCCAGCACTATCACACTACCAGTCACACTCACCACAGTCCCCAGCATGTCACACTACAGCAATCACACTCACCATAATCCCCAGCACTATCACACTACCACAGTCACACTCACCACAGTCCCTAGCATGTCACACTACAGCAATCACACTCACCACAGTCCCCAGCAATGTCACACTACCACAGTCACACTCACCACAGTCCCCAGCACTATCACACTCACATAGTCCCCAGCACTATCACACTACAGCAATCACACTCACCACACAGTCCCCCACCTTTTCCTCCCTGGTATCCCTGCAAGTAATGCCCATGTCACACTTACTTCTAAAAATATGTTCTTTCCTCCACTTATTTGTGAAAAGCTTCTACAGATAAGCAGATTCTTCTAACAAATTTCCCCACATTTGCTAACTACCTTGGGAGATTCTCTGCTAGGGACCCCAAAGCCCTCTGGAGAATTAAAAGGTAATTTCCCTTGGCATATAATGAAGAGCACACTGACCTGATTAAGACAGACAGCCCTTCCTCCTTCCAGGAAGACTTTCCACTCAGCTTTAGTGAGGAATTTTTCTACTTACTGGTAAACCCTATACTGAATTCTTTGACCTCATCACGTCAAGGGGGAACGTTTAATTTTTAACTTTTCTTGTACTGGAGCCTTGCATCTTCTGATGCCCAAGTCTTGAGATCATCCACTGGACTAGAACCTTCTGGGAACCAATCAGCAATTTCAGGATTAATAAACAGATCTCATAATCTTTAACCCACTCAGGAAGGAGACTGCCTTCCAAAAGTGTTCCCAAGATGTCTCAGTTGAGGAGGACTTTGGAATTCCATGGATTGTCACAGAAATGCTACAGCTTTAGAGATATCCTGTTAGCTTGATTGTCTTTCCTCCTCCTCCGCTCCCTCCTTCCCTCCTTCCGTCCTTTTCCTCCACTTCCCTTCTCTTTCCCTTCTCCCTCTACTCCCTCCTTTTGTCCCTCCTCTCCTCTCTTTCCTTTCTTCTCTTTCCTATCCTCCTCTGCTGCCTTCTCCTTTCCCCTCCCGTGTCCTCCTTCCTTCCCCACTCCTCAGAGATCATACCTGTTTGACATTTGACAGGTTCAGGAAGCCGTGCATCATCTATGGCCTGCCTCTCAAAGCCATGACTTGCTCTGTGGCTTCTCCTGGCTCAGCTCCTGGGTCTTCTGAAACATTTGAGCTGAAACTCTTTGAATGTAATCAGCTAATCAGTTAAGGACATTGAAGCCCTGAATCAGAAAATTTTCACTGTTGATAATTTGTTAACAATTATCAACTTAAGCATTTTAATTTTTGTTATGCCTTTTCAATTCCCATCAATAGCTGACATTTAGCAGATACTCCATGACTTGAACCCTATTTTTCCTCCTAAATAGATGTTAAGACTAGATGTGGTATGGGCCTGTGAGCTCTGTACTTGAGGCAGAGGCAAGAGGATCATGAGTTTGAGGCAGGTCTGGGCTACATAACAAGGACCAGACAAGCCCTAGATGTACAATGAGACCCTGTATCAGAAAAGGAAAGAGAAGGGAGAGAAGGAAGGGAAGGGGAAGGAGGGGAAAGAAAACTCAAATGTTGAAAACCCTTGGCTCTGGAGCCTTGTCTTGTTAGAGTTGTGATTCTAGGAGGTGTTGATCCTCAGTGTGCCCCAACAAGTCTGTACTATCTGCTGGATACTACTACATCTGGCGATTTCTGGCACTTTCCAGAAAGGGGGACCTTTAATGATTGAAAGGCCCAAGTTAGCAGTTGTTCAATGTCCACATGTGGAATAAACAACATTCCCACATGGCATCAATGTTCCAAGGTCTAGGTACAGATTACCTAAGAAGGATCTGTCTTTCTGTTGGCTGCCTTCACTTTCCATTGCACCGTGAGGCTCTGAAGTTGCTTCATCCGGATTCCTTGTTTTGCTTATTAAATTTTTACTTTAGCACTTTATCATGGAAAATTTCAAACACACAGAAGAAATAGAAGTCTAGTGAAACCATGGACCTATTAACTAGCTTCAACTATTATTAGCATTTGAATTTCTCTGTCCAATAGTTGTTTCTGTAGTGTTCTAAAGCAATTATCAGACATCATGTAATTTTTTCTACAAGAAAACCCAAAAAAAACCAAAATAAAAACTCAGTAAAAGAAACTTAATTCATTAGAAAAATTATACCATAAATTTATAACACAGCTCACCCTTAAACAATTCACTCCCAGTACCACATGCCTTCTGTCTGTAAGAAGTTCATATTAAATCAGGAATGTTGTCACAAGCTTATAAATCCGAGCACTTGAGAAACTGAGGCAGGGGGATTATGAATTTGAGGCCAACTTGGGCTACATGTGGAGTTCCAGGCTAACTTGTCTTGCATATTGAGATCTTATCTGAATAAATAAATAATAAATAAATGAATCGTGTAATAAAAATAGCTGCATAGAACCAGGAGTGGTGGAACATGTTTGTATCCCAGCACTCAGGAGATTGAGGCCCGAGATCATGAGCTTTAGGTGAACTAGGACTACACAGAAAGTTCAAAGGTCCAAAGTTCAGCCTGAGATCCATATCAAGATCCAGTATTCTAAAAAATAGTCCTATGAAAGCTGAGGACATATCTGGTAATGAAATCATCTGGCATACCTAGTCAAGGGAAAGAGATCATAGTCTACACAGGCCAGGGGTGTCCTCCGCTTTGGCTTTCCTAGGCTATATAGGATGAAGAATTTCCACACAGTAAATACGAGTAAATAAAAGTGTCTGTGTATATCTGCCACTATAGTTAAGCAAAGTCCTTACACAGTTGTAGCTAGAGTTTTCCTGCTGGACCCACAGTCAGGACAAATCTCTGTCACCCACCAGTCCCACAGCCGCTCAGACCCAACCAAGTAAACACAGAGACTTATATTCCTTACAAACTGTATGGCCGTGGCAGGCTTCTTGCTAACTGTTTTTATATCTTAAATTAATCCATTTCTATTAATCTATACCTTGTCACATGGCTTGTGGCTTACAGGCATCTTCACATGCTGTTTGTCATGGTGGCGGCTGGCAGCATCTCTTCAGCCTTCCACTTCCCAGAATTCTCTCCTCCTTGTCCCACCTATACTTCTTCCTGCCTGACCACTGGCCAATCAGTGTTTTATTCATTGACCAATAAGCAACATGTTTGACATACAGACCATCCCACAGCACACAGTAGCCACAATTATATAGTGCCCCATTAGGAGAGTCTTTCAAAGTTGATAAGAAGGCTCCAAGTTTGTGATCAATAATAAAGGAAGTAAACACATCTAACCAATAAAACTCCATTGACTTAAAAATTCATTATAAAAGTCAAAGAAAAAGCCAGGTGATGACAGTGCATGCCTTTGATCCTAGCACTCAGGAGGCAGAGGCAGGTGGATCTCTGTGAATTTGAGGACAGCCTGTTCTACAGAGTTAGTTCCAGGACAGCCAAGGCTACATAGAGAGACCCTGCCTCTATTACCCCCCCCAAAAAAAAAGTAAAAGAAAAGAAGGCAACATGGAACTACTGGGCCATTTGATGTTGTATTTGAGAAGCTCCTGCCTCAACATCTGGATTAATGGAAACAACTGCTTTCTCACTGAGTTCTAACAGTGTTCATCAGATAGTTTCCTTCTAATTCTGCTTGAACTGTGCTTCATTCTTGAAAACAGGTTCTCACAAATGTAGGCCTGGGCAAGAAGTTATGACACAAATAAAAGGTGTGATTGAAAAGTGAAGGATATTCATCTCTGGGGAGAAGGGACCTATAGAAGTCTAATAAAAGAGGCATGTGGTGGTTTGGATGAGAATTGCCTCCATAGGCTCCTACATTTGAATGATTAGTCACCAGGAAGTGGAACCATTTAAGGATTAGAAGGGTTAGGAGATGTGACCTGCTTGGAGGAAGTATGGCCTTGTTGGAGGAAGTATGTCACTGGGGGTGGGCATTGAAAATTCAAAAGCCCACACCAGGCCCAGTCTCTCTCTCTCTCTCTCTCTCTCTCTCTCTCTCTCTCTCTCTCTCTCTCTCTCTCTCTCCTCTCTGCCTGCTGCTTGCACATCAAGATGTAAGGTGCTGCTCTAGCATCTTGCCTGCCTGCTTGCTGCCACACTTCCTGCTGTGATGATGGTGGACTAACTCTCTGAACCTCTAAGCGAGCCCCCAATTAATGCTTTCTTTTACAAGAGTTGTCTTGGCCATGGTGTCTCTTCACAGCAATAGAACAGTGACTAAGACAAGGAACACTCAAAGATTTCTTTAAATGGAATGTCAGATTGCAGCTCAGATTGGAATAGACGATGTTCCATTTAAAAACTGTCAGGCAACATACTTGTGTCAACTAAAAATGGAGTTGCAAGTATACCAAAATATTGATTATTTTACCAAGAATTATGAAATCTGTTTTAGTTTAAATGAACCAATGAGGCTTCTAAAAATGCTAAATATATAAGCCTGTTTTCATCAGCAAATTTTGGTGCAAACTTCTGTTTTGATACCATAAGTGACTAGATAACATATAGCAAATCATAATCTCTCAACATTTGTCCTTAACTCACTCATCTTGTATCCAAATGCAAATGATGCATTGCCATAGTCAGCACACCAACACTTTTAAGAAATTCTTGGATTTGATGATGATTTGGCCCTTAGGAAAGTCAGTTTTGATGATAATTTGCCTGGTGTTATCCATTTTTAATGCCTTTGTGCATATAATATCTTGATAATATTTCGTTAAGCATGAGCTTGGGGTACCAATTTCTATATCTTCTATTAATTTGAAAAGCCCCCCTCTTTTACCTATCATTGCTAAAGCCTGGTACATGCCTTTAATCCCACACTCAGGATGCAGAGGTAAATGGATCTCTGTGAGTTCATGTCAGTCTGGTCTACAAAGGGACTTCTAGGCTAACCAGGGCTATACAGTGAGCTACTTAAAAAAACAAGCAAACAAACAAACAAACAAACAATAGCAAAAAGCTGCACCAGATATATTGATAGTGAACAAAGAAAATCAGTTTTAACATATCCTGTGATTGCTTCATATAAATCCCTTGATTTATATGTATGTTTCCTTGGTGACATTGTGTTTCTCATTGACACCTTTAATAAAATTGCTAATTGAGCTGTTTTTGTGTCCTTAGCCCTGCCACCTATGGGCACAGCGTAAGACTTAAAATACGAAGTTATATCTCTAAACTTCCTTTAATAGATTTTCCAGTGTCTTTAATTCACCAGACGAGACAACTGATCTGAGCAATCCTCCCTCCTTCTCAGCATGGTTTATGTCTGCCACACTATCCCCTACATTGTTCCAGAACTTCACCAAAAGTAACTGATTTTGGTATTTTTGCTATTAAATATTCTACCACATAATTAGCTTTCATAAGAGAATCTGTTTACATTGCAACTTAAAAAAAAACAAAAACTTTTTATTGAGAAGACAGACTCTTGTTCAGCTCCACTCATTTTCCTTACAACACAGTCCTTGATATGAACCAGACTTGGCAGCCTGTTTTTGTGTGTAATGCCTTTTCAAATTACCATCATTGAAAGCTTGCACAAAGCCCTTACACATGAAGCAGAGCAGTTATTTGCTTCAACAGGTTAATTAGAGTGATTATTTGCCTCAACAGAAATGCAGTCATCTGTTCACTTTCTTTGAATAATCTTCTTTCATTTGACAATGCTTCTTTTGAGGGGGAGTTCAGTTTTCTTTTGAGGCTTTGGAGAAGCCATGCTGAGATTGAAGAATAATAGTACATATATGGCTATATGTACTTTTATTATGAAAATTAATTGGCAGGAAATGAGAAAGCAAGGATTGGTCCCTTGGACACACCTCAACTGCTGATGCAGTGTGAAGTAGAGGGTGGCTTGTGAAGGCTGGCAGATAGTACATAAGGTGCTGGATGAGGTCTGGACATAGTCTCAGGAAGTGACTAGGAATCCTTACCAGTCTTCTAAATAATGCTGAGCTCCACCACATTCAGGTAGTGAGTATTATCTTGACAGCTCGGTCCTTTGGGAAAGACACATAGACTCAAACAATAGAATTTGGAATGTGTCAAAGGTAAATTCATATGAAGACCAGAGAGAGACTGCCACCCTTGGTTATACCCATCCTCAGGGGAGAGGGGTATTTGAGAGGACTCTCCTGTGAGATTTGGTTGGATTTGATAGCTCATCTACCCATGTGATGTCTTCTCTCTATTGTTCTCAACTCCCATGGTGAAATAGAAGCTACTGTGTATGCCAGAGAGACAGCTAGCTGGTGGGTCTTTGGCCTGTGATAGATCTTATGCTAATGAGGTAAACTTTCACTTACGGAGACCCAGCAGCATAAGACAACACACTGTTTAGTGCAGTACCTGCAACTTCTTTGGAGATTGATAAAAATATTAGCCAAGATTCATAGTATGTCTATTTTGTGCTATGAAATTTTAGCCATGATTAATTTCTTGCCTCTAATGTAATACTTTGAGGAAACCATTTAACCTCATGGTCATAAGGAAATTGAAATAATAAATGCCAGTCTGTGGAGTTGTCATAAAGATTTAATAAATGAACAGACATAGTTTGTTGACTCCTAGCAAATGTTCCTGATCCAAGTAGAACACATCTTCACGGGTGGTGCTCATAAAGCTAAAGAAAACAAGGGGGGAAATATGATGTGTTTTGAATTCTGAAGGCAACCAAAATCACTTTTAAAAACATCATTGCAAGACAAGCATGGAGGTGCTCTCTTTTAATCCCAGCACTCTGGAGATGGAGTCCAGTGGATCAGAAATCCAAAATTATCCAGTTATATAGCAAATTCAAGGTCATGCTGGTTTACATGAGACCCTATCTCAACAAAACAAAGCAAACTATATTAATTGCAACAGCATTTCAGGTTTTCTGGTCTTGGTCCTTGTCTTATGACCACAGAGAACAAGGACCATGAAGCAGAAACAATGAGAAGAAACTAAACGGAAAAAAAAAAAGTTCCCAGTAATTAAGAGGAGACCCCAAATGTCTTGCCAAGAAGGAGACCTTTTCTGGGGTTTGTGTTTTGTTTTGTTTTGACAGTGTCTGTCTATGTAGTCCTGGCTGCCCTAGAACTCACGATGTAGACCAGGCAGACCTCAAACTCACAGGGATCTGCCTGCCTTGGCCAACCAAGGCAGGGGTTAAAGATATCTATGCCACCACACCTGGCTGTTTGTCTTGGGTTTTTAAATGTTGATGAATAAAGAGAGTGGTTTTGATCGATCACGAAAGCGCCTGCCAGTCTGGACAGGGCACCCGAGAAGTAAAGTTCATTTCCTCCCCACAGTGCCATCTTTCAGACATCACGCCTAACAGGCGAAGTGGATAGGTTTGTTGCTTGGGATAATGTGCATTCCTGACTTTTCTTATCAGGGACTTGGTACTGGAGTCTTCACTGTAGAATGTTCTTGTAGATATTCCTTGCCATGGCCTGTGTTATCTTTTTTTTTTTTCTTTCACAGTTGCCTTTTATTTGACACCCAGTATGTTTAAGGCACAAGATATAGCTTTTAATGCTTAAAGGAACATATCAAGTATAAATATCCATACCGGATTTGGGTCCTGAGTGTCCTTGTATCATCTTGAGAGTACATTCCTATAGGACATAGAGAGGTCTTTGTGCTAACAGATAAGTACTAGGGGAACCTGGAATGTTAAACACACAGGGTTGTTCCTTCAAAAGAAAAGATGTATAACCTGTTATCTGCTCAGAAGGCGTGGAGCAGACATGGTTAACAGCCTGGTGACCTTTTGCTATCTGTGTGGCAGAGACCACACCAGATACTTCCCCAGATCTTTATCATGAGCTTGTTTTTCTTACTCTGCATAACCCATCTTTATGGAAGGTGTCATATGTATTTACAAAAGTTTTGATGTGGCCATGTCTGATCTTTGTTAGGGTCCTGGAGAAGTCTCATAAAAGACAACCATCCATATATGCAATCAACAAGAACATTTATTATTTCAGCATTCTGGGGCTGACCATTCTACACAAAGGCAAAATGGCAATGACCCTGAGAGGGATGTGTGGACTCCTTTTAAGCACAGTTAAAGGGAGTTCCCTAGGGCAGTTAGGTCATTTCTGATATGATTGACTTAAGCAAGTGGCAATCATATTAGTATGTTCTAATTGGCTAAGGCTAGTCAGGGGCTGGTTAAAGCTACAGTTTTTCCATTTTTGGACAGGCCTGGACAAGTCCCAGGCTCTGACCTTATTTGGTTATTATCTTGAGCTGTTGTTGGCTGGCTGGCCTGGCAAGCACTGGTATGCACTATTTCCCTCTTCCCTGCTGTTAGGGGCATTGAAGTTGATTGTCCTTTGTTAGTGGCTTCCTCAGAAACTGCTTGCTCAGTCTCAGGAAACTGAAATTGAGGCCTGATCCCTGACAGAAGACCAAGCAGCTTATTATAGTGTCTGCTTGGTCCTCTCAATCTTTATTTAGCTTACCTTTGTGCTTGAACACATGGGATTGAGTTAATTATCACCAGGAAAGTTTTCACCAAATTGTAATGTGCTCTAGTATGCCTAAAATAAACTTCTCAGGGTCAGACTCCTGAAGTTTGAGCCAACACTGGCTACTTAGTCATGTTGAACCAAAATACCTTCTGGTCTCCCACAGCAGTAGTCACAAGGCACCCCTACCCCCCTGCACATTAGTCAGGATTGCTAGTCCCTATCTGTCTCATTGAAGGGTCTGTCTGTCCGCTGTGTAAGCAGGGTAAAATTGTTGTCTTAAACTTCAAAGAGTTCATTGCATAATCCATTTCTTTTTTTTTTTTTAAAGCACCTAAGGTGGTGTCATTTTCATCAACTGGTTCAGTTTTAACCATTTTTCATTTCCACAGAGACACTTATTTAACAGTCACGTCTTTACAATGGCAGCAAGTTTAACAGGCAATGATGTTGAAGGGAACATTCAAAGGCTGCACGTGTAAATCAGCACTAGCCATTGTGATCAAAGGAAACAAGGAGACTCTATCAAGAAAATGTGCATCTACTTTTCAATACCCAACTTAGTTTAGCAGCTGTTGTGAGCGGCCTTTTACAAAGAAGGGAAAAAAAAGACATCTTCTGTTTTTGAAAGTTTATATATTTAAAAAATTTTTATACTTAGATGAAGGCAACCTCCTGCCTCAGAGCCTTTTCTGTGTCCTACTAGCCTTTGAATCATCTCTTTCATACATTCTACCACTGTTTCTTCCTTCAAAGTCTCTTTAAGGACTGTTTCCTTCTTTCTAAGGTCAGACCTTTACCCGACAACCCTTCTACTATATTTCCAATATCCTTATTTTAATTAAACTTTGTAAAAATATTTCTGTTGCTTGATCTACCTCCCTTTTTGTGGCGAGCCACAGGAATATGAAATAGAAGTCCAGTTGTATATCATAAGCTATACCTTGACAAGGCCAAGGGTCAGTTGAGTGGGAAGCCAATCAGCAAGGTCTATTGATGTTATGCAGCTTAATATTCATTTGTGCCTTTCTATGAATTCCTTGTGGTCATAATTCTCCTAAAATGTGTATGTGTGTGTGAATCTTTGTTTCAAAGCACCTGGATAGTCACATAGACAGAACCTTCTGCCTCTGAGCTCCAGGCCCCCTCTTTAGCATTTGTTTTGAGTATCTGCCATTTGCAAATACCCTCCTTGAGCTACTTCCTGAGATAGAATCAACTCCCAACAAAGCCTTAAAAGACAAGCAAGGAACAGATAGCTACCAGGCTATCTGTTAGACACCTGAAAACCCTCAGAACTAAGATAAAATGTCCTTTCTGAGACTAGAGGTCTCACAGGCCAAATGCCTGCCAACTAGATGAACAAGCTTTGTTTCTTGTACAAATCAAGGCCTCCTCTCTCTCTCTCTCACCCCAGAGAACATCTTAGATCAAAAAGGACTTTCCTCTTACCAGGTGTTTCAAGCTGTGATGCAGAGTAACTAGCTATCAGTACTCTTCCCCTGCCCTGTCAGGAAACTGGTGGCAGAGGAAAAAAGTGACAGTTTTAACTTTTAGTGACCTACAGACTTTCCCTACCCTATCACCTGTAAGTTTATAGTTGAATACATTTATGATAGAATCGTAATGCCTTCATCTAACCACAATAAGAGTATATTTCCAGCACTTAAATTCCTTTTCTGATTTATTTCAACTGCTAACTGACTCTACTCTTATCTCTCCACTTTTGGGTTGCAAAAAAAATGCCAGGAAGCCTCTAAAGGGAACCCCTACAATCTTGTGCTGTAGACAAAACATAAGGTGTTACTGTTTAGGAGAGGATGTAGACCAGCCCCCCCGGGGGGGGTGTGGGGGGGGAGGAATGGAGGGAACTAAGGATTGAGGGAACTAGGATTTAGGGAAACTAAGAGTATTGGAACTAAGGGAACTAAGAGAAGAGGGAGAAAGGAACCAAGGAAAGGAGAGATTGGAGAATTGAACTGGTGACTGAGGACGAGGACTGAGGAATAGACAAATTGAACTAAAGAGCTCTGAGCAACTGGACTCATTCCCAAGCTGATGGTAGTGTCTCCTGGGCCCCTGGAATTATATGCATTTAAGGCTGGAGCCTTAAATATTATACAAAACCTCTTAGTGTTCACTTTCTTGATACAAAAATCACTAACCTCAAAGAGGATAAGAGACATTTTATTCTGGATCCAAATATGAGTGACCATGGCCTGGAAACATAGATTTAAGTTACTCCACGTTCTATGTTCTAATGTGAAAGCAGTTTCATTAAGTCATTGCAGAAACAGAACAAAGGGAGTCATAGATCTAGATACTTTCATATGCATGGGTGGAAACAGCAGGTAGGCTGGATAAAGAAAAGTAGGGTTAGCTGAGAGCCTCGAGTGTGTTTTTATCCAGCACAAAGACCCAGAGTCTTTGCAAATGATAATTAAAATGAGACTATTAGAGTGGAATGGGATCCCATAGGACCAGCACCCTCATGAAAACAGGAAATACAGACAGACGCACACGCAGAGGGAGCATGATGTGAAGTCTGGGAGTGAAGGAGAGGGCCAATCACAGCCTGACTAACAGACTTTGCCTCTTTAATTATTTGTCTCCTTAGTCATTATCCTGGTTGGTTTATTTTGTCAATGTGATGCAATCTAGAGGTATCTGGGAAGAGGGACTTCAAATGAGGAAATGCTTCCATCAGATCGGCCCATAGACATGTCTTGTATGGTATTTTCTTGATTAATAATTGATGTCGGAGGACCCAGACCACTGGGGGTGTTGCCACTCTTGGGCAGGTGGTCCTGAGTTGTACAAGAAAGCTGCATGAGCAAACCCATGGAGAGCAAGCCAGTAAAACAGCACTCTTCCATGGCTTCTGGTTCAGTTTCTGCCTTGAGTTTCTGCGCTGGCTTCTCTTGGTGATGGAGTGTCACCTGAGAGTTGTAAGATGAGATAAATTCTTTTCTCCCCAGGTTGCTTTCGGTCATGGCATTTTAGCATAGCAGTAGTAACCTAACTATTGACCGCCAATCTCTTCTGCAGTTACTTTGAACTCCAGGATTACAGCATTGACGATAAACATCTTTATGACAAAAGACCCAAATTACACCTTGTAGGACGGATCACCTGCTCCCAAATGAGGATAATACCAGTTACTCAGGTGGTAAGGCTGCACCCTGGAACAGGTGTCATCATTCCATGGGACTCAGATACTCCCCTCAAGCGGTGACAGCAAGGACAAGTTCTCCAGAAGTGGAGACAGGGACCAGAACTGAGACAACGACCAATAGACCACTGGCACCTGGAAGACAGACTTAACGACACTGTTTCCCCATGTGGCCATGTCAAGTTAATCTCCTTTCTTTGTTGTTTACCACCACTCCGTAATTTCTTTGGTTGGCATGTGGGAGAAAGGGTGGAGTCTAGTCCTTTGAGAGTCCTGGAAAGCAGTGCTTTTAACCTAAAACTCCTGTAACCTGAAAAGGCAATACCGAAGCCGAAGGATTCCTGAAGCTGCAGAGAAAGTAAAGAAGAGAACAGGTCCTCCTTCACAGTCTTCACAGAGAGCCCACCTTGTCAGCACTTTAATTTCTGAACTGAGATATCAGTTGCTATTGTTTAAGTTGCCTGGCTGATGGCAGCTTGTCAAGGCAGAAAACGGACACACATGGCTACTCGGCCATCTCACCATCAATGCTGACTCAGCATCCCCCAGCCAGCTTGTTATCGCTCCTCTAAACAGAGCTCATCTTCCTGCACTCTCTGTGTAGTGCTCTATCTGGTCTCACTTTCCTCTGTCTTCTCTAGCAGCTACCTCAAACCCCCCCATACACACATACATTTTTCCACCCTTCTTCTCTCCATCTTGGCTTGCCCTGCCTTATTCTAATCCCTAACGCTGCCGTAAAGACCAGTATACAGATGATGACTTGGCTAGTCGTCAGAATTCTGAAATTTTAGGAGAATCCATGTAGCAAGATCTGCCCGTGTAACTCTTGCTATGAGCCCTACTTTCCTGCTTCTAAGATATACTCAAACTCTCTCCCATGACACATGAGCACTGCATTTCTCTACTGTGAAACTACC
This sequence comes from Peromyscus nudipes, assembly GCA_902168325.1. Classification (NCBI taxonomy): domain Eukaryota; kingdom Metazoa; phylum Chordata; class Mammalia; order Rodentia; family Cricetidae; genus Peromyscus; species Peromyscus nudipes. The sequence goes on along the minus strand of CABHPH010161977.1, from coordinate 9,437 downwards.
ACATCCGTACCCACATTCTCAATTAAAAGATGACAACCTGGTCCTTTGCTATATTTTACTTTATTTTTTATTCATCTTATATTTTCTTCACAAGAAATCTGAATGAAAGGGACGGGGGGACCCTGATGTCATTTTTGATGGCAGTCTTCCCACATAGGAACCAACATGTGTAATGATTTCTTTACTGGAGGTGGGACAGCTAAGGAAGAAAAATGACAGGAAATTAACAATTTGAAGTCCTGCCTCTGTGATTGTACTTCTACTGAAATCATTGTCTGTTACCTTCACAAACGAGTGAGTGTCCTCTCTTTAGCCCATTCTTGGACATCTGCTTTCCCAAACACGAGGTAGATGATTAAGCCAAATTGGTTAATGGCAAGCAATAAGAAAAATAAATTCCTCCACCCAAATTCAGAGTCCTAGGAACACAAGACCCAAAATACGTATTACTTCTCTCACCTTTTTCTATGAAACTGAATCACTAATTCAGACGACAGTCTCCAGGGGTTTTCCATGTTGAGAATCATTGCCTAGAAGTATCTTGATAGTTAGAGAAAGAAAATCCAAAATATACTCAAAATGTTCTACATTAGAGAGATTTGCAAACCGTCACGACTGACTTATAGAGCTATGTTTGTCTTTATTTTCAAAGTGTCACACACATTCTCTGTTGCCCAACCTTGCCTACAAATGCTATGCTAAAACTGGTTCTAAGATTCTTCCATCAATGTCACAATGTGTTGAAAAGATACTGGGCGTCAGAGCTATTTCCTCGGATCAGAACGACTCATTTTACCAGATTTTCAGTTTAAGCATTAGGAGATGAAGGTGATGGTATTAATTTTCATACAGATATGAGAATGAAATGCTAAACAAGATTGTGATGTATAAAATACTTGTCATAGTCAGGCAGTGGTGGTGCATGCCTTTAATCTCAGCACTCAGGAGGCAGAGGCAGGCGGATCTCTGTGAGTTCAAAATGGTTTACAAACGGTGGTTTACAAAACGAGTTCCAGAACAGCCAGGGAAACCCTGTCTGGGGGAAAAAATGCTTGTCACGATACCAACATGCATCAGGCACTTACTTACCTGTGCTGCTTCTCCTCTCCTTCCTTGTGTGTGATTATTTACACAAATGAAAATTCGGCCTCGGACGGCTTGGCAGGCCAGCATGGAAACATTATCCTGAGTCACCTATGGGGTTGTTTCTTTCCCATTTCAAACGGGGATTATGAGTGGAGCTGTGGTTAGTTCTTTGACTCTAGAATGACCTCAACTCTGGTTCATTCTGCTCTCTACTTCATGGTCACCCCCAATTCAACGCTATTTCCCAACCTTTGAATATACTCTAGCTATCATCACTTTTACAAAAGCATGTGGGAGAGTATTTTAAACGTCTGTCTTGGCATGGAAACTACCTGATTGAGGAAAAAGCCACCAACAATGGGTACCAGCACAGCAGATGAATGTGCCAATCCTCTAGATGTTCCCAGAAGAAGGCTGGCATACCTGTGGGTGATAGGAATGTCCCAAGCTAAATCCAGACATCTTTCAGCCCTGTTTTGTGTGTGAATCCCCCATGTAATTACATCAAAAAGGACTTGGACAATGTATATTCAATGTGAGGCGATATGACAAGTCAACACCCCTCCCCCCAATACACCCTAGGCCCATCTATGGTCCGTGCTTATGATTTATTGTTTTACAAACTTTGAGACCCCAGAACACTATAGATCATTCCCCCCCACTCCCCTGGAAAATGTGAAGCTAAGAGTAGACACAAGAGTCCTACCTTGGGGCAATATCTAAAGCATTGATATAGACTCCGGACTGACACAGAGGACTCAATCCACAGGAAAGCGTCAGAAATGCAATTGTTGTGATATAGCTGGACTGGACATAGGGCAGAGCCACAATGAGGGCTATTGGGGGGACATTTCCTAGGGAATGTGGAACAGACAAATCCAAGAGTGAGATGCATTCATTGACTGTTGAATACTTATAAGTCATTCAACTCTCATGCCCTGTTCTTACCTAAAATTGTGATGATTTTCCTCACAGTTACGAGCCTAAAATTCTTGCTCAGAAGAAAATCTGCGAGCTGGCCTCCCAGGATACCAATGACCCAGGCAACAAAAAAAGGAAGAGAAGACAGGAACCCATTCTGAGGTAAAAAGACTGAGTGAATGACCATATTTAAGGCAGTGAAAAAACCTGTTGGTAATTCCCTCATAATTATCCCGACACTCGGAAACCATTCTTTCTTGAGAATCCTGGCCAGCTTTTAAGTCATACCCCCAGCACAGTTACTGTTACTGGTTTGACAGATGAGATTATCCTGGGAAATGAGAGTTAACGCCCTGCAGATAGAATGATTTGTGCCAGCTGAGGAACTGAGGAATCACGCAAACATGAGGGAGGAATGGAGTGAAATTTACTCACGTCTCTGATGTTAATTTTGAACACAGAACTGATGTAGGTTGGGGTGTATATTATAAAGGTGTTAACAAGCCACTGGTGGGTCATAGTGCAAAGACATATGGACCAGAGTGGCAGAGATCTGAGCATGGCTTTGATGGGAAGCGGCTGCTCTTCTGAGCTGACCTGAAAACAAATGCATTGATCTGAGCAGTAAGGTCTACACGAGGCTCAGAGTCTCAGACACCCTTAGGAACTCAGATGTGGATACAAGGTTTCTGCAGAGACTGGAGGTTTTATGAGTACCTGTTGGTGCAGGGAGGATATGATGTATTCTTTTTCTGGACCACTTATCCACCGGTGAGAGGCAGGGTCGTCATAAACCAGAATGAACCAGAGAAGGCAGTAGATACAGCCGATACCTCCTGCAAGCGAGGGGAGTGTTCATCAGAGAGCTAATTTTTGTCTTTTTTTAAAAAGTGGACTTTAAATTATGGAATAATGATAAGCTTGTTTAAATGTTGCAAAGATAGCCTAGAGTTGCCACACACCTCTTGTCTTGCATCTTCGATGCTGACATCATAGAACATCTATCAACACTTTCTTGACTCCTTACTACTAAATCCTGAACTTTACATGGATTTCACATTTTTCTTTTTTAATTGATGTAACAGTCATTGTGCATAATGTTGGTTTTTGATAATTCCTTTTAAATGTATCACATGTTTGGAGCACGTCAGCTTCTTCCCATCCCTCCCTAGTTACTCCTCCCCCCCTTCCAGTTACTAATCTCCTTCCTCAGCTGCCTGTCTGCTTTCATGTGTGTATATGTATGTTATGACTCATTTATGTGTGTATGTATATATGGGTATGTATATGTATGTTATGACCCATGTATGTATGTATGCATATAGATAGGTAGACAGATGTGTTTTATAAAGAATTTCAGTTTCCACAAATGAGAGAAAAATACGTGTATTGTTTTCTGCATCTAACTTATTTCTCTTACTATGATGATCTCCAGTTCCATCCATTTTCCAGAAAATGACATAATTTCATTCTTTGTTCTGGCTGAATCAAATTCCACTGTGGCTCTGTGCCACATTTCCTTTTATCTGTTCCCTGTTGCTGGACATCTAGGCTGGTTCCATGCCTGGGATACTGTGAATAGTGCAGCAATAATTATGGATGTGTAGATCTCGGTGCTGGGCTGCCTAGAGCCCTGTGGGTATATTGAAGGGCTTGTTCTCATGCTGGGACATTTTCTAGGGTAAGCTATTGCCAAAGCTCATTCTGAGTCCTTCCCAGTTCTCAAACAAGTGGTCTCATACGTTTCTTTATGTTTCTTGTTTATTTGTGTATGGGAAGAGGGTCACAGACCGTAGGGAGAGCGTAACACTTATTAGCCATTTTAATAGGTTATATGGAGGTATAATTTTGATTTTCATGCCTCCATGACTAAAGGTCCTTGGTTAAGTGTCTGATTGTAGATCTGTGATCTCTCTGTGTGGATTTGTTTAAATATTTCTGCTCATTTTTCAACTGAGGTTTTTATACTCACTTGGTAGCCCAGGCTGGCCTCGAACTCACAGAGATCTGCCTGCCTCTGCCTCCCGAGTGCTGGGATTAAAGGCGTGCGCCACCACCGCCCGGCTTATTTACAAATTTTAGAGAAACATATAATTGTTTTGTAGATATTTTCTCCTTGAACCAGTTTGTCCTTTTATCATTTTAGGAATGTTTTTTGAAGAGGATATATATATATTTTTTTTAACTCTGTTGATATCCAATTCATCAATTTCATCTATGGCTCATATTTTTGGTGTCATATTTAGGACTTCTTTGCTTAATTAAAAAACAAAGAATCTCCCCCTTTTTCTTCTAGAATAATTTTTCCAGATTTTATATGTAGGTCTGATGTTCATGTGTGTGTATGGGGGGGTTGTCTTCCTTGATTTTTTTGAGACAGGAATCTAACTGACTCTAGTCGCCTGGGCTGCCTGGCTAATATTTCCCTATGGTTTTTGTTTTCTCAACCTACGCCTGCTCCACAGAACACTATTTCGAGTAGCCCAGACTGGTCTCAAACTCTCCATGTCATCAAGAATGACCTTGAACCACTGGTCTTCCTGTCTCTACTCTCTGAGAACTGGGATTAGAGGCATGTGGCACTGTGCCCAGTTTTCTGTGGTACTGGGGACCAATCCCATGGTTTCATCCTAGGCAAGAACTTTATCAACTGGCCTACACCCCAACCTTGTTCCATCAGTTTTTGCATGGTGCATTTGGGAGATCTGATGCTGGGTACATGTGCATTTCAGATTCTTGTGTGTTCTTGTTGAGTTGGTAATACTCCTTGTTGTGAAGATCTTCATCTGGTATTAATATATCCACCCAATTATCTCTTGAGAAATGTTTTCATGTTTCTTGAGCTCTACACCGTCTCAAGAACTGACAATAACCCATCTCTGGCCTCAAGACACTCACTGACTGGAAGAGGAGCAAGTGTGTAAACAAAACAAGCTAATGGGAAGTTTGAAAATAAAATGCAAAGCCACTCCGGTGGAAACTGTAGGTGAAGCATTACTTTCTTGGTTTCTAGTTCAACGGAAGTCTGGGGGCCAATAGTGAAGTTACCACGAATTACTCTTAGTGTTTGATATGTTCTTTTCTTTGGGAAACTTGAGGCTTGCCCAAGACCCCGCCCCCTTGCTATGTTTAACCACAGACAAACTCCACAGCTACACTTACCTCCCAGGATTGCTTTCTGTCTCTGAGAAAGCACTGCTCTGCAGGCCTTCCCCTCCTGCCTGCAAGGCACAGTGGAACCATGATGGTTGAGCCTCATGGCAGAAGAGCAGTACTTTATATGAAGCCAGAGGATTTCCACATCTTGGCTAACAAAGGTTATCTCCTTATATTATGATATTTTGTTTCCCTAACATTTTGATATTTTGACTCTCTTTCTTCAGAAAAGTACACACATATGCACAACCTCAGAAGAACATCACTGAATATCTCAGAAGCCAGCTGCTTACCGAAGATATAGAAGACAAAGGGCCATCCAAGGGCTTCACTAATGATGCCACCCACAAGGAGGACAGCAAAGATTCCCAACACCATTCCTGTAGAGAGACAGAAAGAAGGTGGTGGGACTCCTGCCTTCTGCCAGGCAAATAATGTAGGCTGGCAGGTGAATGTCAATAAGTGCCACCAAACTGTAGAATAAGCATGTGCAAATGCAAAACCTTCACCCTTCTCATTTAATTCATATACTTCCCGAGAGTCATTCTTCCCCCTCAAAATTACCATTGCAGGTGACTGTCATACCGCCCTTCAGGTTGTCTTAATTTTCAATTATATACACTTATTATTGAATAAAGCACATAAAGAGTCAATGTTGTTGTACATCCTCCAATTCTATCCCTTCATCCTTCTGAAGACAAATATCACATCAATTTATTGTACAAGAAACAGTCATTCACCTTATTTTCTGTGCACTTATATGCTATTTATAGAAATCCATACATTCATTCTCTTTGTAAATGCATTTACAGGAAGCTTATTTATCCATAAATATGTTAATGATACTATTTTAATTTCTATAACTTCACAGAGCATTCTAGTATATGTTAGTCATATTCCCATTTCACAGTTTTTCAAATATTTGCAAGCTATCTCACTTTTTATGTTTAGTCAACTTGTCAAATTCCATGTGTGTGGAGTTGTTATTTTAAAATAAGTGTGATCATAATGGCCCAAGGGTTTTAGTCATCTTTAATTTTTTTAATTAGTGTGTGTGTGTGTGTGCGTGTGTGTGCATGTGTGTGTGTGTATGCAGTGTGTGTGTGTGTGTGTGTGTGTGTGTGCGCGCGCGCACATGAGTGAAATGCTCATGGAGGATAGAAGAGGATGTCAGGTGCCCTGGAGCTGCAGTTACAGGTATGGGTGCTGGGAACAGAACTCAGGCCTCTGCAAGAACAGTGCATGCTCTTAACTATGGAGCCATCTCTCCAGTCCCAACACTCATCTTCATTGAGCAATTGTTCTTACAAATATCTCCTTTGCACTGTAGATTCTTATAGCATGAATCCTAATTGGTCTTATTAATAAAAACCTAGCGCCAAACATAGGGGGAAAATGCTGAAAAATCAGAGAAGCGGAACAGCCAGCCACTAGTTCTTACCTTTACAAAATCCTCAGCTGAAAGGGACCTGAGTTCCCGTCTCCTCCCTCCTTATATTCCTCTCTCCACCCAGCCATATCACTTTCTGTCTCCACCTCCCTAGAGCTGGGATCAAAGGTGTGTGCCACCACTGCCTGGCTCTGTTTCTCTTTTAGACTGGATCAATCTTGTGTAGCCCAGGGTGGCCTTGAAGAACTCACAGAGATCCATCTGCCTCTGCCTCCCAAGTTCTGGGATTAAAGGTGTGTGCCACCACTGCCTGGCTTCTATGGCTAACTAGTGGCTGGCTTTGCCTTCTGATATTCAGGCAAGCTTCATTTGTTAGAGCATATACAAAATACCACAACAGATTCTAATTCTAAACAGGCATTATTACTCATTTCTGAAAATAAACATAATTTTTTTGTGAATAGGGTATCAGAGGTGAACTTATTAAATCAAAGGCTATGTATATTTTAAATTTTGGTAAATAGTACAAAAGTTCTTTGTTGAAAGCTGTAGCAACTTATATTGCCAACATACTTCTTTCTCATCTCCTTGATAACATCTAATATCCTGAAAAATTTTAAGCACTTGTCTTCCAATATAAATAATAAAAACACTATCATTTTAAATTTTGTTCTTGATAGTAAAGTTGAATCTTCCTGTTTACCAACTTTATTGTTTGTTGTGGAATATCAGTTCAAAATGTGTTACATTTGTTTTTGCTGTGGAATATTTGTTTAATGATGCAAAGATTTATTGCATTTTTTATGTTGCATTTGTTTAATTCTGTAAAGCTGTGTTACTTTGTCTGTCTAAAACACTGGATTGGTCTAATAAAGAGCTGGATGGCCAATAGCTAGGCAGGAGAGAGAGGACAGGTGGGACTGGCAGGCAGAGAGAATAAATAGGAGAAGAGAGAAGAGAAAGGAACAGAAAAAGGAGAAGGAGAGGAGGATGCCAGGGGCCAGCCATACAGCCAGCCACAGAGTAAGAAGTAAAGAAAGCTATATAGAATATAGAAAGGTAAAAGCCCAGAGGAAAAAAGGTAGGTGGGATAATTTAAGTTAAGAAAAGTTGGCTAGAAATAAGCCAAGCTAAGGCTGGGCATTCACAAGTAAGAATAAGTTTCCATTTGGTTATTTGGGAGCAGGTGGCAGGTCCCCAAAGAGTAAGAGGAGAAAAATCAGCTACAATTGTTTACTGTCTTTTTTCTGTTTCTTTCTCTTTGTCTCAAGTCACAGACTCTCTGTGCATTGTGAACAATCCCCATGTGGCATACTGGCAACACTTCTTCTATCTTTAACTTTGTTTATATCACTGTTTTTCACAGTCAGCAGTTACAGACATCTGTGGAGTCAGATCTACCACCCTCTAGATTTACTCTTTTGCCCAGACTTCTTTTTAACCTACACTGCAATGTACAAATGATTGTTTACTTTATTCTTTTTCTTTTATTCATGTTTATTGTAGCATATTATCTATGCTATCTCACTTAAATCAAACTTGCCTGTAATCAAGTATAGCCAGCTACAGTTAAATAAACTGCCCCAGGTTGGCCTTTTAATAACAGGAAAGGGAGCATTTGAAAGAGAATACCAAGTTCCAGGGTGCATGTATAGAAAGCTGGAAGTGGGTACCTACTCTACCACCAGATCCATCCAATCCTTGTCTTTCCCCTAAATGTCTGCCTCTACCTTGGTTATGATGGGGGACAGACTCCTCTATCCAGCCAAGGTCAAGTCCTTTCTGTTCTCTTGACTTCCGCGCTCCCAGTCTACTGCAAGCCCGGCCTTCTAAGTGTGTGTCTTCTCACTTTTCCACCTTCACTTTCCTCTCCACTCCTGACTCTTTCCCAACCACATGCAATGCCAACAGCATAGGGTCCATATTGGAAATAAAGTGCAAGTTCTGGTGTTCTGTTGTGTAGTAGCAGGCAGAGTGTGCATAATGATAGCACACTACATTTCAAAAAAACTAAAAAGGAGAATTTTGAATAATTTCACTACAAAGAAATGATCAGTGTTAGAGGAAATAAATATGCCTGGATTCGAACATCAGTAAGTGTTCACATGTACTCAAATATCTCATGGCACCAGGCCATTAACATTTATGACTTTTGAGTCAATTAAAAACAGATTTAAAAGTTAAAATATTTCTCAATATTCTAAAAAAAATAAAAAGGAGTGAAAACAAAATAAATATTGGCCTCTTTGGATCCCCTCTGTACATTTTGGTGTTTCTTTGTCCGTCTGCAAGGGAAAACTCCCAAAAGGCTGTGGCCCTGAACATTCAAGAGGCATATGAGCCGCCAATCCCTAGAGTGCTGGGGTCTGTGACATATGAATGTACCCATCTCTTCCCTGTTCCATGTCTTAAAACTGATATCTCAGGGGTTTCTTTAGCATTTAGACCTTGATAAGTACTTTACCTTGGTTCGCTCCCCACCCTTTAAAGGGACCACATATCAACACAGCACTACTGATTCAATACATACAAAGGCCTGGGCCAGCCAGCCATCCTATGGTGCTGCCCATTCTGCCCCAGTTACTCAAGAAACAAAACACAGCCATGATCAGGATCTTCAGTTGACCTCCTCTACTCTTCCCTGTTGACGTCTCTTCCATAGAGCTAGTAGATGTCTTTGGTCCAGAATGTCTTTCCTCTGGGGACAGTTTTGCTTGAACTCTAACTCTGTTTTTCATAACCACCCCCCTGGTGAGAAGGCTGATGAAGTAGAAAGACAGAGAAGGACTGTTTAGGCATCTGAGCACATATGGTCCTTCCGTGTGTTTGTCTCCTACCTCTCATGAGATAGCTACATCAGTCCCTTCTCTCTCCCTTCTCTCCT
>CABHPH010161976.1:0-48393 GCA_902168325.1 Peromyscus nudipes | reverse complement strand
AAGTTGTGTCCAAGATTGAGATGCAATCGTGAGAATACATGTACACACACACACACACACACACACACACACACACACACACATACATATATATATATGCTGGTTCTCTGAGAGTACTAGAAGGAGTTGAGTGAGAAGAACAGAGATGAGGACCGAACATGGAAAGAATTAGGTGGAATGATGAGAGAACAGCAGAAGGGATTGAGAGCAGGAGGGTCTGAGAGGAGCTAAGTAAGAGAGCAGAAAAGAAACTGCATAGATAGAATTGACTTAGAAGAATAAAGTGAATGGACTAAAGAACTCAGTGTGCTTAGATTCATTGAATATCCTACACATTAGTATTCTTAGCCACTTGTAGCATCTGTTTTGGACCCTTATAAAAATCCCCTCAAGGCAGGTACTTGGAAGGGAATTCATTAAGGTACTTTATTTTTTCTGTGTGTGTGTGTGTGTTTTTCAGAAATTTTTCAAAACTATCTTAAAGGAGCACACAGTGTACAGTGTCTCCAGGATAATAGATTCTCATATGTACATGTCTGAAATGGCTTTATTACAAATCATGGTAGAATTTTTCACAAAATGCAATCAAGAATATATATGAATATATACATACATGCATGCAGCATAATAATTGCTTAATAATAAAAATAATTGAAAATATTTTTTTATTAAACTTAATGGTAGAATTGTTTCACAATGTGCTTGTGAATATGCACATACATAAATGCATGCTGCATCAATTAATTGAAAAAGAGCAGAGAGGACAAATGGAAGATATGGAGGGAGAAAAACTGATATTATACTTTAATATTGAAAATAAAAGAAGTAAAAATCAGTTGCAATCACTCACAAAAATGTCTTGAAACATCCAATGTGTATTATCCCTCCCAGCACTTGATAGAGAAGGATGGATACTGGGCTTGTATCCATAGCAACAGCTCAAAGTCCACCTGTTAGTCAGGTGCAGGGGAACCCTGTCTCAAAAACAGGGTGTAGGGTGCTGAAAAAAAACATTCTTTCACACACTTAAATGCTTGGATACATATGTATCTCTACAAACAACACACATGGTTTAATGAACACACATGCAGGAGTCAGGATGCCGTCAGTAGACACCAGATGCTGATTATGGAGGAGACAAGTCCAATATTGGGAGGAAATTCTTAGAATTTTATCAGTTGCTTAAAAAGGTTCGTTGCAAGTATGTTTTTTCATACAATATATTATGGATACCAATTCTTCTCCCCCAACTACTCCAACCCCACCTACATCTCCATCCACCCAAATCCACACTCTTTCTCTTTCTTTCTCATTAGATTACAAATCAATGTTTTATTAAAGACATAAAAACTTCATACACCAGAGTGTTCTCTGGATGTGAGTTGTTATAAGAAACAGTATTTTTGTTGAGGCTAAAATAAGAGAGGGAAAATGACAACAACATTAGCCATGGTAACTTGAAGGTGGGTGGTAGGTAAGGTGTGTGTGTGCATCTCACAGGGCCCACCCCACCTGATGTCATGAATAGAAACAGTGTCCCTACCTCTATGGCATTCAGGGTAATAATTCACACTGACACTCCTAGATTTTTTTCCTGAGTGGTGTTGATTTAAAATCATATTTTAGTATACAAAAACTACATGCAAATTAAGAGCCCTGAGAGCAGAAGAATTGTCTGCCTCAGGAATGAGATCTCTCATTGATTATCCAGTACCAGGTGACCAGCCCTGAAATCATATACACCCAAGCAACACAAAACAGGCTCAACATGCAACTCTTATACATTTATGTAGCCATATATGTTTATGTATAATTAAAGAAGTCTGTGAATGTGAAAAGGAGTAAGGGGTACATGAGGGATTAGAAAGAGGAGAGTGTGGGGGTTAATGTAACTATATATGAATATGTTTTGTATATACTTATATAAAGTGTATTTATGTTTTATGTTATATTATATATTTTACATAATATATATTTATATGACTAATACATACAATTGTTAATTGTTCAATTATTTATATGAATATATAATATATTTAAATATAGTTTGATATTTATATATTATATAAATACATATTAAATATGTTAAATATTTGTATATTAACATGTAATTGTACTATGGTGGTTTTAATAGGAATAGATCCTATAGGCTCTTATATTTGAATACTTGATCATTAGGGAAAGATGCTACTTGAGAGGGACTAGAGGGCTTCCCTTGTTGCAGTACATGTGACCTTGTTGGGGGAAGTGTGTCACTGGGGGTGTGATTTGGGGTTTCAAATGCTCCAGCTAGGCTCATTGTCTCTACCTGCTACCTGAGAGTCAGGATGTAGAACTCTCTGCTCCTTCTCCACCACTATGCCTGCAAGTGGCCATGCTTCCCACTATGCTGATAATGGACTAAAACTCTGCAACTGTAAGCAAGTCCCAATGAAATGCTTTCCTTTATGAGAGTTGGCATGGTCATGGTGTCTCTTCACAGCAATAGAACTTTGACTAAGACATATACCATAAGTATTTTCTCCTTAAAATTAAAAAATATTCTAAAAAATAAAAACAGTAAAGAGTTTATTTTATTTGTTTGAGGAAGTTGTCAAAGTAAATTAAGCTGAAACAGAGTCTAGAAAGTTCCAAAAATCAAAAAAGTGGGTCACCAGTGAAAAAATATATGACGTAGCAATATAGTGATCATGGGGGATTTCAAATATCCAGACAGCTGTAGAGTGTAGGTGTGCTTAAATTTGTGAGGCCAACTCCAAGAATCTTTCCAATCACATATAAAACTCCTGATTTAATATTCACACTGCAAGTGTGCGGCTGTGTTTGGAGTTCTCTTACCACAATATGTTCCTTCTCCTTGCTTAAGTTGAGAATTCTTGCATGAAAGAAACAAATTCCTGAGAAAAAGGAAAGGCAATTGCCTCTCCTTTCCTTCAGCCCTAGTCACTGCCTCTAGTTTGGCCAGTAAAGAACACAATTCTCCCATTCATGAGCAACGCATGGCTCTATTCCAGAAACCCCACAAAAGGAAATAATAACCCAGATTGACATTTTGGCAACAGATGAGTCAATGCCCTTTAGTACTTTGAAAATTCCAGTCTCACTCTGATATTTTAACTCCTTTTATAGCCAGCATCCTATACGGAAATAAAAGAAATAAAAAAGAAAAAGAAAAACAAAACAAACAACAAATAAAAAAATCCCCAAAACAGAGGTGAAATGGGGTTATTACTGATTAAACATGGTTAGAGGTGAATATTAATGCTTAAAATTGTTGTTCTGGATTTAGCCCAGAGTATGCAACATTAATGGAGGTGCAGAATTTCCCACCACATCATGGGTGCAGTATTTATCTCCCATCACATCAGCCCAGGACTCTACCTCAGCAGCTCTAATATGAGTGACAAACCCACATCAGTAGAAACCAGGCTGAGAACAACAGTTGAAAGTAGAATCTTCTCTTTGCTGGAGCTTGCCATGTCCCCTGCACAGAAGCCCTGACTAGAACAACAGTCAGAAGGCTATGTTGTTTACACTCCTGTGTCCTGGTTGGCTCTGTGGATTCAGGTTGCCATGGCAAATGTTTACTGAGGAGATTAGTATTATGACATGGCTACAGTTCAAGATTACTGAGGGAGGTATGGGGGTTAACTTTTCATTGAGGGCAACAGCCATTGGGATAGGTTGGCTATAGCCAGGTGGATGAGCCCATATATGAACACAAGTGGGAAAACACTAATTGGATTTAGTGGGTGAGAAAAACAAAACAAAACAAAACAAAACAAAACAAAACAAAACAAAACAAAACAAAACAAAACATGAAGTTGAGACAAAGATGGGAGATATTTGGGAATCTGGAGGGAAAGGGTCAAGGTGGATATGACTAAGATATACTATATACCTTTTTGAAAATTTTAAAACAATATATAATCCCCCTTTCATAAAAAAGGAATTAGCTATGTGTGTAGAAATTTGCAATTTCCTCATAGATTCCTCAGTTTACTGTGATGATATTTTTAAACTGGTTCTTCATTGTCTTTTCATATTCACAGGCTTTTCATATCACTGTTCTGTTGTTGTGAAGAGACACCAAGACCACAGCAAGTATTATAAGGTAAAGTGTTAAATTGGGGGTTTGCTTCCAGTTTTAGAGATTTAGTCTGTTATCATCAAGGTAGAGAGCATGGTAGCAGGCCTGGAGCTGGAGCAGTAGCCAAGGGCTACATCCTGATTCCTAGGTTATGAACTTAAATCTGAAACTCTTTCAGAGAACACATTGTACACAGGACCTGGAGGCATCGAGCTGGAACTTACCCAGAAGCTTCTTCCCTAATGTCTGGCTCACATAGTGTCCTAAAGTGCTATGCAAGTGTTCAAGTGAGAAAAACAACCAATAGTTCCACCCAGCTCTAAAGTCAATGAGCCACCACAATGACCACAATGCAAAAAAGCCCTAAAGGTGCAGTAGTTCCACTTGTATTTTGGGGAAATCAACAGCTGTCTTTTTTTAATATAGTTAATTAGATTTTTATATGTGAATTGTCTATTACATAATTCCCACCCGCAACCCACATTGGCTCATCCTCTGTCTCACTATTCCCTCTAAAATTCATTTCCTCTTTTTTAATTGTTATTTTCAAATGCATATACACATAAATATAAGTTTTTGTGTGTGACTAAATCCATAAATATAACTGATCATGGGATTCCCATCAACAATTATATGTCTACAACACAATCTCTACGTCTAAGGCTTAGAAATTCCACAGAGTAGAGAGCAGAACAATCATAGAAAAACAATGACAAGGACATCTGCTATGATGTTGCATCTTTTCATATGTCAGGGAAGTTGCACCAGTGAAATCTCAACAATATGGTTACCTATACAAGACCTTCATAATGTCAAGCCTAGTTGACATGTCAATGTCGATTTGGGAAATTTCGTAAGGTTTTGTGTTACATGAGGAAAAGAGATAGCCAATTAGTGATTGATGTGTGTGTGTGTGTGTGAGAGAGAGAGAGAGAGAGAGAGAGAGAGAGATAGAGAGAGAGATTTACTTTTCCCCAACAATGAGTTGCATAACCCTTTATTCTATAAAAGATGGTCAGCCTTAAAAACAGGAGTATTAACAACACTGAATAGACTCATTAGTTGCATTTATGCAGTTAATCATGTATATGTGTATGTGTGTGCATGAGTGTGTAGATAGAATTGTAGATAATAGATGGATGATAAGTAGGTAGATAGGTAAGTTTATAGACAGACATAAGATAGATGTTTCAAAGAAGATTGATAGATGACATATAGGTAGGTAGGTAGGTAGATAGACTGGTATATAGATAAACCAAAAGATAGATAGATAGATAGATAGATAGATAGATAGATAGATAGATAGATAGATGACAGATAGCTTTAACTGTCAACTTGACACAAGCTAGATTTGTCTCAAAATGGAGTCTCAATGGAAGGTTGTGTACATTGGATTGGCCTTTGGGCATTTCTTAATTATTATGGGAAGACCTCATTCACTGAGAGCAAAGGCTCCCACTCCTGTCACTCAGCTTTAAATTTGTTAGCCTGTAATATCCAGTGGGGGCGTTTTTGTCCTACACACAATAACTCCATTTCAACTCTTAAATTATGGATGTCTGTCTATATTACAGGGAGTGTCTGCAGCCCTAAGTTTTCCTATGAGATTTTTCAAGCTGTGAACCTTGTGAGCTACAAAACTGACAATACTGGCAAAACTTACCCATTGGTGCAAGTCCTGGTTAGGTTTTGTCTACTTGACACAAGCTCAAGTCATCTGGGAAGAGGGAACCTCAACTTAGGAGAATTTCACCATGAAATTGGCTTGTTGCAAAGCCTATGGGGCATTTCCTGAATTGATAGTTTTTGTGAGAGGTCATTAAATTTTAAATGTGTATGAATGAATTCTTCTACTGTTTTTATCAGCTCAAATAAGGTAGTTATATACTCCTAATAATGTCAAAATTAAATGGCATTAACATGTAAGTGATTCTGTGAGCAGAAAGATGACATTGCCTACAAATAATAAAATTAATAAAACTTTTGGGTTCTTATAAATCACTTTAAATTAAGTGAGTATGTAAATCTGGACTCTTTGAATATCTCTCTACTGTTGAAAATAAATTGTTCACAGTTGGTAGTTAGTTAACCTTTTCCTGGAGTATATGAAATAATTTATTTCTCATATGATATTATCAAACTTTTGCTCAATAATGCTGTCATGCCCACTAACATGCCCCCTCCCATCATGATTAAATACCTTGAGTCAAACATGAAAACCATTGATTGTTACAGTGAGTCCTGTTTATTTCTGTAAGATTTTATTGAAAGAAAAATGATATAAAATTTTAGAGATATCTTAAATTTTATAGTAATTAATCTTAGTTTAGTTTTCAGTTGTTATTTGTTCCAGATGCCCATATGAGACATGCATATATATGAATTATTCTTTGAAGGATGAAGGAAGAGTTCTATTCATACATTTCAAAGAAATTCAACGGATAGTCAAAAAATATGACAATGGATACTAAATGGGCCAATGTTATCCTAAGAAAATTTGGCTATTTTGGACCAGCAACAAACATTCCAAACTCCTGATAATCAATCACCATTTGTAGAATATTTAGTATAGGCTCTGCATTTTCCCATGAACTTTAGTTCACAAATCTCAGCTTAGCCTTGGCAATTACTGTGCTTTACATTATACAATTTTATGTGGAACAGGTACATAATGAATTTTCTGCATGTATCAGTGTCCTCTAACCTTGTGGTGAACTTTAATCCAACAGAGACAGGTTAGAAAAACAGAAAAATATGTCTAACCACATGCTCAGAAATTATTCTGACCTGCTCTGAAGATTAGCACATTGCACAGCACAAAATCCAAATGGAAAATTTTTGGTTATGCACGAGGTGTGAAATCACTGATTTCTTCAGAAAAATATACTCTCTGTCTCTGGTAAGATTTACATGTGATATACATGTCATTGGCATTTCCCAGAAAAATACGCTTTCTACCTCCTGAGATTTACATGTGACATTTTGTTCATTGGCATTTACCAGGAAGTCCTAGCACTGAGCTTCCTTCATCCCCAAACAGCCCCAGATACTGGGGACCTAGTGATCAAACATATGAGCCTGCGGGAACACTCACATTCCTGCCAATACATTCCATGTGAACTAAATGGGACCTTCAAATGCCCTTTCTGTGATCCAGCACTCAAATGTCATTAATCCCTATTATTGTGAGCAGCTACACATGAGAATGACAGTACCTTTTGTCAACTACTTTGAACATAAACATATAGATCGCAAATTGGTACTCTGTCAATTTACATAAAGAACACTACATTTCCACTTGGGATCTAAGATCCTGTCATCCATGGAATGTTCAGTGTGTTTATAGAACCAGGACTGAATTATTATTGTGGAACAGGCCTCAGCACCAAACAGAGAACATTTGGTTGACCCCATAATATGTGCTCCTCTATTGTACCCATATGTACATCTTAACAGGTGTTTGACGTTGTGTTCTGTGGGGTTTTTAAGAGGGTTTGACCCTTGTTTCCATTCTTTGATATCCATGTTGCACTTGGCATTGTGAAATCTGCCCCATAGAGGAGATGCTACTCTTAGATGTCCAGGTTTCTCAAGTTCAGTCACTCTTGCACCACTGACAGCACTTCCACCCTCTTGGTGTTTTCTCCCTGCTGGGTGTTAGAAGAGGTCAGGTCAAGGAACCAGTCTGCATTGACAATGCTTGCTTTTATATTTTGGTTTTTTTTTTTTTTGCTATTACTTGTCAAGCAGATAATAAAGCCCCTGTGCACCACATGATCATGATTGAACCTTTTCCACCTATCTTGGTTGGCAATCAAGTTTTGAAGTTGAAAATGTGATATTTACTGATGAGATCAGTTTGAAGGGAAACTTAACTGAAAATTGACCCTTTGTAATCAGTATAAATAAACTGCCATGGTGTCTCAGGAATATTGGTTTACTCATCTCCAATTAGTAAAACAGAGAGTGAAGAGCACAATGTTCGCCACACATCCTTCTTAAAGCCTTCACTGTGACAGATTGTGCTTATACATGCCTCCTAAATAAAATACACTAGAGTTCTCGTTTAGTATGCAGTTTCTAAATGCCCAGAATGAACTTGTTGCTCTTACGAGTCTATGAATAAATTCACAGAATAGATACATCTCTATGATGAAGATGCTTACTTAGTATTTAGGTGGCTCTGAAAATTGAGATACTGGGAGTATAATTTCAAAAACTCAGCCTGGGAACCTGACTTAGTCACTGTTCTATTGATGGGAAGTGACATCATGATCACAAAAAATCTTGTAAAGGAAAGCATTTAATTGAGATCTTGCTTACACTTTCACAGGTTTAGTTCATTATATTCATGGTGAGGAACATGGCAGCTCACATTCAGACATGGTGCTATGGTGGTGCTGGAGAAGCAGCATAGAGTTCTATATCTTGATCTGGAGAGAGAGAGAGAGAGAGAGAGAGAGAGAGAGAGAGAGAGAGAGACTCTGGACTTGGCACGGGCTTTTGAAGCCTCAAAGCCCATCCCTAATGACATACATTCTTCAACAAGCCACTCTTTAACCCTTTCAAATAGTGCCATTCTCTGGTGTCTAAGCATTCAAATATATGAGCCTTTGGGGACCATTCTTATTCAAACCACCACAGATCATTATGGAAGATTCTTTCTTCAGTGCATCACCCCACAGTGAGGATCCTATATTAATATGAGAATCATATTCTCATCTGCAGAACAGGTTGAGTTCTAAAAGCCAAGTTGTCAATGTGACATTGGGACCTGGGTTAGATTCCAGCATAAAACATGATGATACACGGCTACCTGGAAATCTAGTACCAGGATTTTTTATTTATTTTTTATTTTATTTTTTATTTTTTATTTTTTGGTTTTTTGAGACAGGGTTTCTCTGTGTGTTTTTGGTGCCTGTCCTGGATCTTGCTCTGTAGACCAGGCTGGCCTTGAACTCACAGAGATCCACCTTGGCTCTGCCTCCTGAGTGCTGGGATTAAAGGCATGCACCACCACCACCCAGCACCAGGATAATATTTTTAATGTTGTTTTAAGTTATTAAGTAATTTATTTTATATGTATAGGTGTCTGTTCTATTTTGTGTAAAATGGAGATGAAAGTTTTCTGATCATAGTGAGAGTAAAGCAGAAACTAATAATTTTTCTTGGCAATAAGACCAAAGCAAGTATGCAATCATTGAATATCCTTTGATAATTTGTCAAAAAGTATTATTATCACAAGAAAAAATGCATTTATACTTTAGGAACCAGTACAGATGTCCCTAGAAATTAAGGAAGACAAAGGAGCCTGGCCTACTACTGAGTCTAATATTCACCAAGTGGCAGTGTTCTTGCTGTCGGACATGCTTCAATTTAGTTTGGTCTTTTACAGATTTCTCATTTCAGATTCTTCATTATTCAAAGAGTCAGGACCAGATTCTTTCTTTTCCATGATGTCTAACTTTCTACATTGTGTTAACTTCTCTGCATGCAGCAAAGCTAGAAGTAGGTGTACATGCAAAACTATGAGGAAGCAGGGTCAGGTTTCTTCCCCCGCTTTCTTCCTGACTGACTCCATATGTTTCTCTGATCAGCTCAGACATCTTAAATGGCCTGTCCCAAACAGATCTAGGGGTTTCCCCACAAAATGTATGATCATCTAGGCATTCTTATCTTAGCAAATACCCAAACAAATATTGGAAAAAGAACCTTGAGTCACTCTTGACCCTTACAGCTTTTATTTTCCTAAATATAGTTCGTCACAAAGTGCAGTAACACTACTGTCAAATTCATTTGTCTCTCCCTTAATCACTGTCTTTCTCCAGCTGACACTATCACTAATCTCTCTGAGGTTTGCTTCTATTTCAGCTACATTTTTATCTCTAACCTGTTTAGCACTTTTCATTGAGAGTGAGTGATCTTTTAAAGATTTGAATTATATCATCTGCTTCTTTAGCTCAAGGATTAAAAACATGATTTATCATGGTCTGTGGTCTCTAAGGACATCTTCTGCCAACCCTCCAGCTCCCCTCCTCTGCACCTCTCTGTTCCATCTACTCCTGCTTCTCTCCTTCAGTTTATTTAGCCTGAAGATCCCTATTCTGCCCTGAGTGTCATCTTCCATAGCTGGCTTCTCATCCTCCAGGACAAAGTTTAATATAATCTATCAAAACATAATTCACAGAATACCTACCCCAGTGTTATTTTTGTAGCACTAAGCCTTCCTTGCAACATAATTACATATTTCGTATAGTTTTTATTTGTATGTATGTTTGTTTTAATAATTGTGTCCCCCTACTAGATAACAATGACCATTAAAGCAAATCTAGATCATCCAGTTTAGCAGATACTCGGATGTCTTGAAATAATTATTTTGAAAGGGTTAATATCTCAGTCATTGTTCTGTTGCTGTGAAGAGACACCACGCCCATGGCAACTCCTACAAAGGAAAGCATTTAACTGGGGTATCCTTACAGTTGCAGAGGTTTAGTCCATTGTAATCATGGCAAGACCATAGTGGCATGGTGATGTAGAGGTAGCTGAAAGTTCTACAAATCGATCTGCAGGCCGCAGGAAGGAGAACCCAATATTTGTTTGGGTATTTGCTAAGATAAGAATGCCTAGATGTGATCAGAGTGGCTCATGTCCAACAGTCTTTGGACATGCACCTCTTTCCACTGAGTGTTCAAAACAACCTTTTCTTGCTCATCTCTTTTAGTTGTCCTAAATTTAGTAGAGGCTTATTGAATTTTGACATATAAGCTTGGATTTATTACGTTTTATATGTGTTTGTTTTGTAACCTCTATGAATGCTGACTGCTTAGCTCAAATGACTGCAATTGAGCAATGGCTGGTCTGGTGCCCAGGAACAAGGGTATAATCAACACAATTTTCCTAGCCAAGGGATAACATTTTTTTTCTATTATATACTATATAACAAACCACCTGAGAGTCTTCAACAAGTTTGCTTTTGCAACTGAACAGCCATTTTTTAAGTGACTATAGGTTAATATCATTTTTAATGTTGAAGAGATAAGGATGCAATTGTCATTGTTTTAAGATGAATTCTTGGTAAGCTGAGTACCTGTTCTACAGGACATAGTTCAAGAAGGCAAAGTAATGGCCACAAGAATTACAAGCTGTTCTATGGAGAGTCATAGCAAAGTTGCTTTTAAAAATATTACATCTCTGTAATGAACTCATCATAATTAAAACCATGCTCCCCTTATCTATCTTTTCTTTTCCTTCTACCTCCACCCTATACTTTCCAAATTACCTGCTTAACTTACTGGGTCAATTTCTTGATCTATTAGTGAGTACTGACTTTGATTTATAAAAACAAAGCAAGCAATCAAAAAATACCCACCCAAACCCAAAATTGCTAGTGCAGATTTAAAAGACATTACTTTGTTATAAAATATGATAGAAAGTCCAAAGGTCTTCCTCACAATATAATTTATGGCGGTTCTTTACTTAGAGAAAACCTTGATCAAACACATCGGGAAAGATTTGTAGTTTCTTTAAACAATCATGAGCACCCTGATGCAGGGAATCAATAATGTACTACTAACAGTTGTGGCTTGCACACTAAAGACAATACAACCTAATACACATAAAAAAGGAAAAAAATGTATTGCACCAGAACAAATATATGATGGGGAAAAATCTTTTTGTATGCTGTGAAAATATGTTGCCCTGATTGGTTGATAAATAAAGCTGTTTGGCCAGTGGTGAGGCAGAATAGGGTTAGGTAGGACATTCTAATTAGAGAGGTGGAAGGAGAAAGGCAGAACAAAGGAGATGCTGCCAGGTGCTGCCATGAGAAACAAGATGTAAAGATACCAGTAAGCCATGAGCCACGTGGTAAAGTATGAATTTATAGAAATAGGTTAATTTAAGATGTAAGATCTAGCTACCAACAAGCCTGAGCCTGTAGGCCATACCGTTCGTAATTAGTATAAAACTCTGTGTGTTCATTTGGGTCTGAGTGGCTGTGGGAGCCAGGCAGGCATAGGAAAACAGTATGTATACTCTTTTAAGTACAAAATTGATATAAGTATGTATAAGTACAAAATTGATTCTTTTATTTGTGTCCTTAACTGATAATTTTGAAAGCTTTATCTTGCACTTGCCAGGTGTGGTCATAGAGCATAGACACATAAAGTCATCCCATGCCAACTCACAAGTTCAAGCCCAGCATGAGAATGCATGTCAGACAAACACGCATCTGATTTTCAGTTTTTGTGTTTAAACTTCACAGAGTTACACTTGAAATTCAACATAACCATTTTCATCATTTAACCACTACTCAGCTATTGCTTATTGTACTAATAACATAATATTAAAAAAATTGCTATTGGTTAAAATAATTATTTGGAAGGTAATTAGAGAAAAACAAGATTGCATACACATGAAAGTTTTAAATGTGTAAAGTCATGCATCTAAGGATCATTCATATACAAAATTGGTGAAATTATCCTCTTGCAAGAATTAAATAAAGTGTCTCCATATCTGAATGTTTTAGTGCTCACAATGAAATGAATACAGACTCATTTGTGGGACTCTTTTTTAACCTGAATCTGTGCTATTGTTATTCAATTTAAACTTTTTATAACCAAGAAAGTAGTTTATTTGACATGGAAAATAATTTTAGTGAGACCCATTTATTGAATTTTCCATATTAAAATGGGAAATAACATGAAGCAATAAGGTCTTGGTCATATATAAATCAGGGAATACGGCCAGTCAACCTTGCCATTCTTGAGACATCTCATGCTGCCTGTGCTCTTTCATGTGTATAATGTCCCCAAATTAGCTTGTCATCATGGGATTAGAACTCAGTGGAGTGTGATGTTCATGAATTGCTTCCCTTGACATTCTCAGGAACATTGCACTCCACTGAATTCTTACCCCCTGGGTTTAAATGAAGCAATGCCAGACAATGCAAATACTGACAACCAGAGTGTTATGAAAATTCCAAACAAACAACTCAATAAAAGGTTCAGGAAAGCGGGCTCATCGCACATCGTGCAATCCTAAATGCTGTGCACGCGTCTTCAGTTCATCATTTCACTGGCAGCTCAAAAAACTCTGGTCTTCTGCTCCAGAAGAAAGAGAAACTTCTAGAAGATGAAGGTTCTTCTGCTTGCTGCTCTAGCTTGTTTGGTATCTGCCACCAAGGAACCCTTACCGGTACAAGGATGGGCTTTGAGGGGGTTATACAGGGCCAGAAGTGACTGTGGTGTATTTGCCACTTTTGACCTAAAGATCAATGTGGTTCTATGAAAATATTGGTGTCCCTCCTTTTTGTACTATAATATAGTCCCATGTCTTAAAAAATTATTTGTTTTAGTTTTAAGGTTATAATTAGCTCTTTCAAGCTTCTGATATTGCCTACTTAGATTTTTCTTGGGTAAAGGGGGTGAAAAAAATCACCTTTTGAAAAAGTGTCAGTTATTTTTTCTTAATTTCATATACACTTTTGTGTAGTTTACCATATGTTCATAGATGAAACTTAATACATGATTGTACACAACATTTCACTGTCCTAAAAGACTTCAGGTATGAATTTTGATAAATATAATAGAAAATTTAATTCAACCTAATACCTGCATGATAAAAATATTGCACGTCATATATTTGAGGTACAAATCTGTTTTAGAGTTATCCTGTTATGATCAATGTGTGGGATAATATTGACATGAATTATAATCCAGTTATGTATCCAATAAAAAGAATTAAATGTTTACGTGTGTGTGTGTGTGTGTGTGTGTGTGTGTGTGTGTGTGTGTCTCCATGACCTCGGGTTCACAAACACTGCAGCAAGGTTATGGAAATCAGAGGCAAAACTACCCAACAGGTGCAGTTTTAATTCCTTCCTCCTTGCATCCCATTGATTTCTCTGTGGAAAACTGATCCTAATGATTTGGCATACAAAATAATTTTATCATCCAAATATCAATGGTTGCATTCTGTAAGTGGATTTTATTATGTATTTCTTTAGATTATTTGGATGCATTGAAGCTGCTTTATAATAGGAAACTATAATCTATATTTTATACTTTTTTCCTCAATCATATATTGTATGATTGAAAACAGTTATCTTTTATTAAGTAAATGTATATATGTTCTCATATAATATGTCAGGCATTTTTACTGTATAAACAGAAATATAAATATGCCGTTACCACATTATATATGTGATAAATTTTTATATCACAATATGAAATTATTGTCCATTTCTTTAGCTGAAAATTTATAATTTACTTAGATTTTCTAACTATTGTTTGATCTTAAAATTTTTACTAATTTTATTTTGTCATTTTATTTATGTGGGTGTTTGGTCTGCATGTTGCCTTATGTATACGCAATACCGACAAAAGCCATATGATATCCCTCAAAAATAAAGTTACAGGAGGCTGTGTGCCAACATGTGGTTGCTGGGACTCCAACCCAGATCCTCTGACGAATCTAAGTCATAATAATTTTTAGTTTTCAGGGAATTTTACTACCATCTACCTAGCATCCGAATATGGGAGTGTGATAGAAGAAAATAGTCAATTCAGGATGTTGATGCGTGAAGTGAAGTTTTTTAAGAATTACAAAGTCATGAGCATGACGTTCTATGTTGGGTAAGAAAATTTTACTCAAGCAGAAGAAACGATTTGGTGAAATGGGATTCAAAGAATTACCAATATATTTGTGAAATGGGAAGATAATGTAGATCTAATAGTAACTCAAGGAAAGCTGGAGTTGAGAGCCACTGCATCTAAAAATATTAATCTTAGTAATCCTATCTTGATGTTTTGATTTTTCTTTCTATTATGATAGAGAAAATACAAACTCAGGGAATAAAAAATAGATCGTGGAAATGGAAAGAAAGCGATTTTTGCTGAAAGTAAAATATTAATAAATGTGAATATAAGTCAAGGAATATTTGAGATAGTAAATATCAAATGCAGTATCTATAACCGCACTGTGAAAAATGCTGCTCCTCTTGAAAATCATCCTGATAATTAGATACCTATCATTGCATCAATGTGGTCACTGGTGTCACTTTTATGACTGGGGAATCCTGTCAATTATGGATTTGAGGCCCATTCTCATCCACAGCTTCCAGTGTGCATTAATAGTCGGTCCACACCTGAAAAGAATCACCAATCAAAAATACTATTAATTAAAATATTTACAATCCACGGAACAGCATGACAGAAGACAGGGCTAGTACACTAACACATCTCATTTTCATCAAGTTTATTCTTCTTGAGGCAGAAACACAAGTGGGATGATAAATGTTCAATCATGAGTGATTATTATTTATTATATTGTGTTTAGGAATAAGGGGAAGTGCCAACTACACACAGTTTGGGCAGATAAACCTCGATATAAGGTTTGCTTTACTGGAAGTGAGTATCTCTGGTTGAGGATTGGTGATGTTATTAACATTTTCTGTAACCAATACCATTTTTACCAGAAGCATCTTTAGCAGCTAACTGGTCCATTGTGTCTCATGTTACAGGGTATTTCGCTCAGGCAAAATGCAAAAATCAGGGGTCTGAGAACATTATCGGGAACTGGTTTTTGCATGATGCCTATCGTCATTTCCCGAACATCTACTCTTACCCAGAGGTACATGGGGGCTTGACTAGACGTGAGTAAGATCTCCATTATCTGCCTTCCACAATCATGAAGGAAAAAAATGCACACATGAATCTTGAAACATGGTACACAGATAAATTAACAAACAAACAAAAAAGATAAATAGATACGAGTTTTGCTAAAGTTGATCAAGCACAGGCATGTTCTTGACTTCTATAGTTTATGTTAGAAATTAAGGGAATTTTTCCCTAACTAAATCATTTAACGCAAAGATAGTAGTATATTTTGTAGTGTCCTAACAATACTGGGATTATTATGAAAGAATTGTTTGACAGTGTTTGTTTTGAAATAATACAATTAAAAATAAATATCAGATATATTCAAGCAACATTAATTGGACTCAAAGAGTTATATTTATGAATAAATATATTACACTTGTGAGTTATCATTTTGTATAATATAATACATAATATAGTATATTTATATATAATACATAATAATATAATGTATCTAAGCATGCAATTATAATCAGTGAAAAGGGGTATGAATTTGAAGGAGATTGTGGAGCAGTATACACTACCATTATAAGGAGAAAAGGGAATTGGCAAAATGATGTAATTATATCAAAATCTCAAAATAAAAAATAAATAAGTATGAGGTTTGCAGGCAAATGGATGGATCTAGAAAATATTATCCCGAGTGAGGTAACCTAGACTCAGAAAGACAAACATGGTATGTACTCACTCATAGGTGGATACTAGATGTAAAACAAAGGATGACTAGACTGCTACTCACAATTCCAGGGAGGCTACCTAGAAAAGAGGACAGGGGAATCTGTGGCTGATATGTAAAATTAAATTAAATTATAAAATAAATAAATAAATAAATAAATAAATAAGTAATTAGGAGAATCTATATCATGTACTAATGAAGGAAAAATTATTTTCTTACCAGGCCCAAGTGAATTTTATGTTTTTATACATTTTTACTCGAACACCACCATCCTATTTGAAGCGAACTTTCTTAATCGTTTGGGGAACAAGCTGAGTCTGACTGCAGCACTGGGTAGGTAAATCTCACAGAGAAAACTTTTTTTTGTTTGTTAATTGCAGCATAGCTGTGTCCCTGCATTTTGGTGCATGATATACTGGTGTAGGTGGGGTTCACTCACATATTTTCAAACATAATCATGATTGTGTGAAATTCCAGTCGAATTGTACAGGGTAAAAATTTTAATAATAATTTTAATATTCTTGATTTTTAAATCACCATCTTAGATATAATGGGTTGGAAATTTGTTTATCCACAGAAAGAATATTTGACCTGACTTCAAGTAATTTGTCTGACTGGCATCATCATTAGGGATGGAGGGACGAGGTAGCAGGATTTACCAACTAATGACAATTTGATGAATTTAGACATTTAGGTGTGATTATAAGGAACATCTCTTCTGACTTTTCCTCCATAAAATGCAGCAACAGGAACAAATCTCACTGAAGAAATGTGGAAAGAGTATGTGAACCTGACGCGTCACTACAAAATCCCCATTGAAAATATTAAAAATGTCTATGAAGCAGGTAAGTCAGTTTTTGTAAACTGATCTGAAATTAGAGCAAATCACAAAGAGTCTTGTTTTCCTCTCAGCAACGTAAAATCCTTACAGAAAATGTGAAGGAAATCTAATATTTTTAACTTTTCTTCTTTTTTGTTGCACCTCACAGATACATGCCCTAAATGAGAGTATTGATCCCGTGAGTAGAAACATGGTATTAATCATTATTCTGGACTCATTGGAATTAAATTTTGATGTTGATTAAATCATGTAAGCACAAAGTATTCATAGTTGTCACTCTGGAACTTCTAAAAAACACTTCTGTTATCAAAAATGATTACTAGCTTTATATATGATTAAATGCATTGATTTCACATATTGCCAAAATATTCTCAATAAAGTACCTAATGTGCATTATGCAGTGGATTCTACCAGGAGTCAAAATAGTGGCTCCCTTCATTACCCCATTGTGAACAAGAATAGTTTGTGAATTTCGAAACTTAGCAGCTAGAAATTTATAAAGTTCCTAGGCATATCAGGTATATTATTTCTTTCTGTGTGATTTTTTTTCAGAAATTTTCCTAAAATGTCTAAAAGGAACACATAATGTTCAGTGTCCCCGAGATGGTGGATAATCAGATGTACACATCTGAACTGACTTTATTACAAATCACGGTAAAATTGTTTCACAAAAGCAATCAAGTTATATATATATATATGAGCAATTATTGAAAAATTGTTTTCATTAAACTTAATGATAGAATTGTTTCACAAAATGTGCTCATGAATATGGTCGTACATAAATGCATGGTGCACCAATTTATTGAAAAAGAGCAAGAGGGGACATATGGGAGGATTATGAGGGAGGAAAAAATGATAAAATTACAATGCTAAAATAAAAGATATAAAAACAGTTGTCACCACTCACAAATAAGGCTTGACGCATCAAGTGTATACCATCAGTCCCAGCACTAGATAGAGAAGGGTGGAGACCGTGGTTGTAACCATGGCAACAGCTCATAGCCCACTTGTCACTCAGGTGCAGGGAGACCCTGTGTCAAGAATATGGTGTAGGATCATGAAGAAATCACTCTTTAAAGCACTTAAATGCTTCCATATATATATATACATGCAAACAACACATATGGTTTAACGCACACACATACAGAAGTCAGGATGTCATCACTAGACACGTGTTTATGGAGGAGTCATGCCTAAATGCTGTGAGGAAATTCTGAGAAGTCCATCAATTTTTTTAAAAAAATTCATTGCCAATAGATTTTTGTTTCATACAATATATTCTGATTAGAGTTTCCCCTCTTCCAACTCCTCCCAGATCCTCCTGCCTCCCCACCCACCCAAATCCACACCCTTTCTGTTTCTTTCTCATTAGAATACAAATTAATATTTTATTAAAGAAATAAAAAAAATCTCATACACCAGAGTGTTTGTGGGTGTGAGTTATTACAAGACACAAAGGATTTTGGTTTGGGTCAAAATAAAAAAGGGAAAATCACAACAACATTAGCCATGGTAACCTGAAAATGTGGGGTGGATAGAGTGTGTGCATGCATCTCAGGAGCCCATCCAATCCATTGTCATGAATACAAACACCATCCCTACCCCCATGCCATTCAGTAGTGGTGTTAATGCTCACTGACACTCCAAGATTATTTCTCCTGAGTGGTGTTGATTCACAATCATATTTTAAGATACAAAGATCTACAGTGAAATAAAGGGAAGTGAAATAAAGGAATGAGAGTGGAAGAATTGTCTGCCTCAGGAACGGAATCTCTCATGGCTTACTCAGTATCAGGTGATCAGCTCTGAAATCATATTCACCCAAGCAACTTGAAACAGACTCAGTATGCATCTTTTGTACATTTACAAACACATATATGTCTATATATGTAACAATAAAAATTTGGCTGGGCGGTGGTGGTGCACGCCTTTAATCCCGGCACTCGGGAGGCAAAGCCAGGCGGATCTTTGTGAGTTTGAGGCCAGCCTGGGCTACCAAGTGAGTTCCAGGAAAGGTGCAAAGCTACACAGAGAAACCCTGTCTCGAAAAACTAAAAAGAAAAAAAAATTAAAGAAGTTTGTGTATGTGAAAAGTAGTAAGGGCGGTATGAGAGGCTGGAAAGAGGAGAGTGTAGGGGTCAATGATGTAACTATATTTGAATATATGTTATATATATTTATATAAAGTATATTTATATTTCATATATGTTAGATCATCTATTTTATAAAATATATTGATAAATGTATTATCAATAATAGATAAATAAATAATAGATGTAATTGTTAATAGTTTATTTAAATGAAATATATGATATACTTAAATATACTTTGTATATTTGTATATTACTATAAATGCATTAAATATATGTTATATGTGTATATTTAACAAGTAATTGTACTGTGGTGGTTTAAATAAGAATGGCCCACATAGACTTATACATTTGAATGCTTGGTCATTAGGGAGAGATGCTGCTTGAGAGGAATTAGAAGGTTGGCTTTGTTGCAGTCCATGTGGCCTTGTTGGAGGATGTGTGTCACTAGGGGTGTGATTTGGATTTTCAAATGCTTGAGTCAGGCACAGTGTCTTTACCTGCTACCTGAGGATCATGATGTAGAACTCTCAGCTCCTCCTCCAACACTATGCCTGCAAGTGTCCATGCTTCCCACCATGCTGATAATAGACTAAACCTCTGAAACTGTAAAAAAGTTCCTAATAAATAATTTTTTATAAGAGTTGCTGTGGTCGTGGTGCCTCTTCACAGCAATAGAACATTGACTATAACATGTACCATTAGTGTTTTCTCCTTAGAATTAAAAAAAAATTCTAAAATAACAAAAACAGAAGAAGGTTTTGTTGTTTGTTTGTTAGATCAAGTTGTCAAAGTGAATTAAGCTGAAATGAAGAGTCTAGAAAGTTCCAGAGATCAAAAATGTGGGTCACCAGTGAAAATATATTTGAGGTAGCAATCTAGTAGTCAGAAAGACTTTCAAATATCAAGACAGCTATAGAATGTGAGTGTGTCTAAATTTGTGAGTCCAGCTCCAGGAATCCTTCCTATCATATATAAGACTCCTGATTTGATATTCAACCTGCATGTGTGTGGCTGTGTTTGGAGTTCTCTTACCACATTGTTTTCTTTTTCTTTGTGTACGTTGAGAATTCTTATATGAAAGAAGGAAATCCTTGAGAAAAAGTAACACCAGCCCTAGTCACTGCGTCTAGTTTGGCCAGTAGAGAGCACAAGTCTCCCATTCATGAGCAATGCATGACTCTATTCCCTAAATCCTACAAAAGGAAATAATAACAGAGATGGACATTTTGGAAACAGATAAGTCAATGGCCTTTAGTACTTTGAAGATCCCAGTCTCTCACTTTGCTCTGTTAACACTTTTTATAGCTTGAATTGTTTGAAGTTTAAAAAAAAAACAAATGAACAAACAAAAACCAAATAAATCAAAACAAAACCAGAGGTGAAATGGGTTTATTATAAATTAAACATGGGCATATGTGGATATTCCTCTTTAAAAATGTGTCTGCAAGGGGTTGGGAATTTAGCTCAGTGGTACAGCCCTGGGTTCGGTCAGCTCCGGAAAAAAAAAATGTGTCTCCATTTAACCCAGGGTAAGCAACATAAATGGAGGGCAGTATTTACCACCACATCACAGGTGCAGTCTTTATCTCCCATCGCATCGGCCCAGGACTCTACCTCTGAAGCTCTAATGTGCGTTAGAACTGCATCAGTGGAAACCCACATCAGTAGAAACCAGGCTGGGAAGAACAGCTGAAAGCAGAATCTTCACATTGCTGGTGCTTGCCATGCCTCATGCTCAGAAGCCCAGACTAGGACAACAGTCAGGAGGCTACATTGTTTACATTCCTGTGTTGTGGTTGGCTCTCTGGATACAGGTTGCCATGGCAAATGTTTACTGAGATTAGTATGACGACATGGCTGTAGTTCAATATTACTGAGGAAAGTATGGGGGTTAACTTTTCTTTTTCTTCTTCTTTTTTAAAATATTTTTATTTTGTAATTAACTTAATTTCACATATCAGCCATGGATTCCCTGTCCTCCCTACTCCCAACCCCCCAATCCACCCCCAATTCCACCTCCTCCAAGACAAGGTCTTCCCTGGGGAGTCAGCTCAGCCTGGTAGACTCAGCCAAGGCAGGTCCAAACCCCTCCTCCCTTCACCCAGGCTGAGCAAAGTGTCCCAGCATAGGCCTCAGGCTCCATAAAGCCAGCCCATGCACCAAGGACAGGTCCTGGCTCCACTGCCTGAGGGCCTCCCAAACAGTTCAAGCTAATCAACTGTCTCACTTATCCAGAGGGCCTGCTCCAGTTCCATGGGGGCTCCTCAGCCACTGGTTCACAGTTCATGCATTTCCACTAGTTTGGCTAGTTGTCCTTGTGCTTTTTCCAATCATGGTCTCAATATTTCTTGCTCATACAATCCTTCCTCTCTCTCACCAATTGGACTCCTGGAGCTCCACCTGGGGCTCGGTCGTGGATCTCTGCATCTGCTTCCATCAGACAGGGGATGAGAGTTCTATCATGACAGACAGAGTATTCAGCCATCTGATCACCAGAGCAGGTCAGCTCAGGCACTCTCTCGACTGTTGCCAGTAGTCTACAGTGGAAGTATCATTGTGGATTTCTGGGGACCTCTCTAGCACTCTGCTTCTTCCTATTCCCCTGGGGTCTTCTTTCATCATGGGGGTTAACTTTTCATTGAGGGCAATTGGTTGTCTTTACCCAAGTTGATGAGCCCACACATGTCCACATATAGGAAACACTAATTGGATTTAGTGGGTGAGAAAAAAAACAAAACAAACACATGAAGTTGAGACAACAATGGAAGTTTGGAAAAGATTCTTGGGAAGCTGGAGGGAGAGGATGAGGGTGGATAAGGAATAAGACATGCGATATACTTTATGAAAACATAAAACATAAAATCTCCCTTTTACAAAAAAGACAATGCTAACTGTGTAGCAATTTACAAATTCCCCATCGATTCATCAATTTATTGTGATGAGATTTTCAAGCTGGTTCTTAATTATCTTTTGATTTTTACTTACTGTGTTAGTCATAGTTCTATTGCTGTGAAGAGACGCCATGACTAAGGCAATTATTAAAAGAGAAAGTGTTTAATTTTGGGGTTTGCTTGCAGTGTTAGAGATTTAGTCTAATATCATGGCAGAGAGCATGGCAGTAGGCATGAAGCTGGAGCAGTAGCCAAGAGCTACGTCCTGATTCCTAAGTTATGAACTTAAAGGAGAAACTCTTGCTGAGAACACATTGTACACAGGACTCAAAGGCACTGAGCTGGAACTAACCCAGAAGCTTCTTCCCTAAGGACTGGCTCACATAATACCTAAGGTGCTATGCAAGTGTTCAAGTGAGAAAAAAACAATAGTACTACCTAGCTCTAAAGCCAAGGAGTCACCCCAATGATCATAATGCATAAAAGCCCTAAAAGTGAACTAGTGCCACTTGTATTTTGGGGAAACCAATAGCTGTCTTACTGGACTCATAATCTACTTAATGGGAATTTTATAAGTGAATAGTCTGTTTACATCATTCCCATCCCCAACCCTCTTCAGCTCCTCCTCTGTCGCCCTCCCCATCTCAAATTCATTGTCTCTTCTTTAATTGTTATTGACAAATACATACACACATAAATATATGTGTTTGTGTGCATTGACTAAATCTATAAATACAAGTGACCATGGGATTCCCTTCCCAAATTATATGTTTACAATACAATCCCTGCATCTAAGGCTTAAGAAATCCCCCAGAATAGAGAACATATTGATCCTAGGAGAAAGATGATCAGAACACCTGCTCTGAGGTTACATCTTTTCATATGTCAGGGAAGTTGTACCAATGATATCTCAACAATATGGTTGCCTAAACAAGACCTTCATATGTCATGCCTATTTGATATGTCAATGTGGATGGGGGAAATTTCATAAAACTTCACCTTAAATGAGGAAGAGAGATAATCAATTAGTGATTGATGAGAGAGAGAGAGAGAGAGAGAGAGAGAGAGAGAGAATGAATTACTTTTCACCAACAATGAGCCTCATAACTGTTTATAAAATAAAAGGTGGTCAGCCTTGAAAACACCTGTATGAGCAACACTGAATGGATTCAGTAGGTTGCATTTATGCATTTAATCATGTGTGTGTGTGTGTATTTGTGTGTTGACAAATAGAATTATAGATAATAGCTAGATGATAATATGTAGGTAGGTAAATGAAGATAGACACATAGATAGAGGTTCCAAAGAAGATTGATAGATAATGAATAGGTAGAGGGATAGATAGATAGATAGATAGATAGATAGATAGATAGATAGATAGACAGACAGATAGCTTTAACTGTCAACTTGACACAAGCTAGATTTTTCTTCAAATAGGGTCTCACAGAAGGGTTGTGTACATTGTATTGGCCTTTGTGCATGTCTTAATTATTATGGGAACACCTAGTCCACTGAGAGCAAAGGCTCCCACTCCTGTCACCTGGTTTTAAATCTGTTATCCTGTAATGTCCAGTGGGGTGTCATTGTCCTACACACAATAACTCCATTTCAACTCTTAAATTATAGATGTCTGTCTATGTTTTAGGAAGTGTCTATAGCCCTAATTTTTCTTATAAGATTTTTCAAGCTGTGAACCTTGTGAGCTATAAAAATGACAATATTGACAAAATATATCAACTGGTGCATGTCCTGGTTAGGTTTTTGTCTACTTGACACAAGCTCAAGTCATCTGGGAGGAGGGAACCTCAACTCAGGAGAATTCTCCATCAGAATGGCTTGTGGCAAAGCCTGTGGGGCATTTTCTTGATTGATAATTGATGTGAGAGGTCATTAATTTTCAAATGTCTATGAATGAATTCTACTATTGCTTTTATCAGCTTGAGTAAAACAATTATGTACTCCTATTACTGTTAAAAATAAATGGCATTAATCTGGAAGTGATTCTGTGAGTAGAAAAATCACATAACTTACAAAGCGTCAAAATTAATAAAACTTTTGGGTTCTTATAAATCTCTTTGTAAATAAACCGAGCATGGAAAATGACATCTTTGAATATCTCTCTACTGTTGAAAATTAATTGTTCACAATTAGGAATTAGTTAATCTTTTCGTGCAGTATATGAGATAATTTATTTCTCATACGATATTATCAAACTTTTCCTCAATAATGCTATCATGTCTACTAACATGCCTCTTATCATAATGAAATACATTGAGTCAAATAGGAAAACTATTGAGGTCAAAGTGCATGATATACATCCGTAGTAACATGGGAAACAGACCTTTGATGACTCTCAAACAGCTCATAGAAGACATACATTCATTATTAGAGATGTGTAAACACTTAATATTTTAACCTAGCCTATATGATAATGAATAATTCAGCACATATGAACATGTAATATAAAGGCACAAATCCTCAAAATTATTGCTCTCCAGACAAAGGTAATTAATAATTGTTGGAAATACACATAATATGAAAGAAATGCTGTTACTGCAAAATATTATTTCAGTAAGTTAAATGCCGAGTAATTTGAATTCCATATTTTACAATTCTTCCTGGTAAAGATAAATAGAGAATCATTTGATGATGAAAATTACCAGGTACATTATAACTGAGATAATTTCATTATTAATCCTTTTGGGTTTAGAATATTTAATTCTTTCCGCTTAACTTTTCTTCTTTTCACAAGTTCTTTATTTATTCTCTCAATTGTTATATTGAGTACCATTTCTTTCTGTAAGATTTCATTGAAAGAAAATAGATATAAAATTACAGAGCTATTTTAAATAAATTTTAATTTATTTTTTACTTGTTATTTGTGCCCAGTGTTCATATGAGACATGCATATATGTGAATTATTCTTTGAAGGATGAAGGTGGAGTTCTAATCATGTATTTCACATAAATTTACCTGACAGTCATAAAAAAAATGGCTATGGCTACTAAATGCGCCAATGTTAGCCCAAGAAAATTTGGCTCATTTGGACCTGCAACAAATATTCCAACGACAACTGATCACCTTTAGTAGAATATTTAGTGAGAGTGCTACATTTTCCTGTGACCTTTAGTTCACAAATCTCAGCTCAACCTCGGCAATTACTGTGCTTTACATTATACAATTATATATTACATGTGGGACAGTTACATGATGAAATATCTGCATGCTTCAGTGTCCTCTACTCTTGTGGTGAACTTTAATCCCACAAGATAGGTTGGATAGAGAGAAAAATACTTCTGGCCACATGTTCAGAAATTATTCTGACCTGCTCTGAAGATTAGCGCATTGCACAGCATGGAATCAAATTAGAACATTTTTTTTTGTCATGGGCAAGGTGTGAAATCTCAGATCACACACCCATTGCCTAACTTCCTCCAGAAAAATACACTTTCTCTCTCTGCTGAGATTTACATGGGACATATTTTTGATTGGCATTTCCCAGGATGTCCTAGCACTGAGCTTCAGTCTTCCCCAAACAGCCCCAGATACTGGGGACCAAGTGATCAAACATCTGAGCCCATTGGAACGCTCACATCCCTGCCACCACATTCCCTGTGAACTAAATGGGGGTTAAAATGCCCTTTCTGTGATCCATCATCAACTGCTACTAATTCCTATTATTGTGAGCAGCTATTCATGGGAATGACAGTACATTTTGTCAACTGCTTTGAACATAAACATAGATTGCACTTCGGTGCTCTGTCAGTCTACACAAACAACACTACATTTTTCCTTGGGACGTAAAATCCTCTTATCAATGGAATTTTTCAGTGTGTTTAGAGAACTGGGACTGAATTATTTTTGTGGAGTAGGCCTCAGCACCAAACAGAGAGCATCTGGCTGACACCATAACATGTGCTCCTCTGTTGCACCCTTGTGTATCTCTTAACAGCTGGTCGATATTGTGTTCTCTAAGGTTTTCAATGGGTAAGACCCTTAATGTCCATTCCTTGATGTCCACATTGCACTCAACATTGTGAAATCAGTCACATAGAGAAAATGCTCCCCGTGGATGTCCAGATTTTTCAAGTTCAGTTACACTTTGCACCACTGGCAGTACTTCCATCCTCTTGGCGTTTTTTCCTGCTGGGTGTTAGAAGAGGTCAGGTCAAGGAACCAGGCCACATTGATAACCCTTTCTTTCTTGCTATGATATGTTATGAAAATAATAAAGCCACTGTGCACCACATGACCATAATTGAACCTTTTCCACATATCTTGGTTGGCAGTGTAGTATTGAAGTTGGAATTGTGATATTTACAGATGAGATCAGTTTGAAGAGAAACTTAACTGAAAATTGACCCTTTATTATCAGTATAAATAACAAACTGCCATGATGTCTCAGGAATATTTGTTTACTCTTCTGCTCCAATTAGTAAGACAGAGAGAAAAAAGCACAATGTTCGTCACACATCCTTCTTAAATCCTTCACTGTGACAGACTGTGCTCATTCTTGCTTCCTAAAAAAAAATGCACTAAAGTCCTCACTTAGTATCCAGTCTGTGAATGCCCAGTATGAACTTGTTGCTCTTAAGAGTCTATTTATAAATTCACACAGTAGATATATCTATGTGATAAAAATATTTACTTAGTATTTTGGTGGCTCTGAAAATTGAGATATTGAGAATATAAATTCAACAACACAGTCTGGGAATGTCTTATTGTTCTATTGCTGTGAAGAGACACCATGACCATGGAAACTCTTGTAATAGAAAGCATTTAACTGTGGAGCTTGCTTACAATTTCAAAGGTATACCTTATTAAACACAGGGTGGGGAACATGGCAGCTTGCAGACAGACATGGTGCTGGAGAAATAGCTTAGAGTTCTATATCTTGATCTGCAGGCAGAGAGAAAGTGTGTGTGTGTGAGTGAGAGAGAGAGAGAGAGAGAGAGAGAGAGAGAGAGAGAGAGAAAGAAAGAGACAGAGACAGAGACAGAGAAACAAAGACAGAGAGACAGACAGACAGACTGACTCTGAACTTGGCATGAGCTTTTGATCCTCAAATCTCACCCCCAATAACATGAATCTTTCTTTTTTCTATTTATTTATTTATTTATTTATTTACTTATTTATTTATTTATTTATTTATTTATTTATTCTTTAATTAAGAAATTTTCCATTCATCCTACATATCAGTCACAGATTCCCCTGTTCTTCCTCCTCCCACCCCCAGCCCCTGAACCCATCCCCATCGTTTCCACCTCTTCCAAGGCTAGGTCTCCCATGGGGAGTCAGCAGAGCCTGACACATTCAGGTGAGGCAGGTCTAAGCCCCTCCTCCCTGCGCCAAGGCTGTGCAAAGTGTCTCACCATAGGCACTAGGTTCCAAAAAGTCAGACAGGTCCCGATCCCACTGCCTGGGGGCCCCCCCAAACAGTTCAAGCAAAACAACTGTCTCACTTATCCAGAGGGCCTAGTCCAGTACAATGGAGGCTCCTCAGCTATTGGTCCACAGTTCATGTGTTGCCTCTAGTTTGGCTAGTTGTCTGTGTACTTTTTCCAATCATGGTCTCCATATCTCTTGCTCATCGAATCCCTCCTCTCTCTCATTGAGCCTGGGACCTGGTCATAGATCACTGCATCTGCTTCCATCAGTCACTGCATGAGGGATCTATGATGAAATTCAGGGTATTCAGTCATCTGATCACCAGAGTAGGTCAGCTCGGGCACCTTCTCAAGCACTGCCAGTTGTCTATGGTGGAGTTATCATTGTGGATGCCTGGAGACCGTCCTAGCACTCTGCTACTTCCTATTCCTATGGTGTCTTCATTTATCATGGTATCTCTTTCCTTGTTCTCACACTCTGTTCCTGATCCAGCTCGAACCTCCTGCTCCCTTAAGCTCTCTTTCCCCTGTCCCTTGCCCTCCATTACCACCCCTCAACCCAAGTTTGCTCATGTAGATCTTATCCATTTCTCTGTTGCTGGGTGGTTCCTGTGTCTTTCCTAGGGTCCTCCTTTCTAGCTAACCTCCCTGGAGCTGTGGGTTGCAGTCTGGTTATCCTTTGCTTTACATCTAGTATCCACTTATGAGTGAGTACATACCATCTTTGTCTTTCTGAGTCTGGGTTACCTCGCTCAGGATAATTTTTTCTAGTTCCATCCATTTGTCTGTGAATCTCATAATGACATTGTTTTTCTCTGCTGAGTAGTACTCCATTGTCTATATGTACCACATTTTCTTTATCCAGTTGAAGGGCATCTAGGTTGTTTCCAGGTTCTGGATATTACAAATAGGGCTGATATGAACATAGTTGAGCATGTGTCCTTGTGGTAAGTTTGAGCATTCCTTGGGTATATGCCCAAGAGTGGTATAGCTGGGTCTTCAGGGAGATTGATTCCCAATTTTCTGAGAAACCGCCTTACTGATTTCCAAAGTGGCTGTGCAAGTTTGCATTCCCACCAACAGTGTAGGGGTGTTCTCCTTGCTCCACATCCTCTCCAACATAAACTATCTCTAGTGTTTTTGACCTTAGCCATTCTGATGGGTATAAGATGGTATCTCAGAGTCATTTTGATTTACATTTCCTTGATGACTAAGGATGTTGAGCAATTCCTTAAATGTCTTTCAGCCATTTGAGATTCTTCTGTTGAGAACTCTCTGTTCAGCTCTATAGCCCATTTTTTAATTGGATTGTTAGGTATTTTGGTGTCTAGTTTCTTGAGTTCTTTATATATTTTGGAGATCAGCCCTCTGTCACATGTGGGGTTGGTGAAGATATTTGCCCATACTGTAGGCTGTCGTTTTGTCTTATTGAACGTGTACTTTGCCCTACAAAATCTTCTCAGTTTCAGAAGGTCCCATTTATTAATTATTGCTCTCAGTGTCTGTGCTACTGGTGTTATATTTAGGAAGTGATCTCTGGTGCCAATGCATTCAAGACTACTTCCTACTTTCTCTTCTATCAGGTTCAGTTTAACTGGATTTATGTTGAGGTCTTTGATCCACTTGGACTTAAGTTTTGTGCACGGTGACAGATATGGATCTATTCACTGTCTTCTACATGTTGACATCCATTTATGCCAGCAACATTTGTTGAAGATGCTTTCTTTTTTCCATTGTACACTTTTGGCTTCTTTGTCAAAAATTATACGTTAATAGGTGTCATATTAATGTCAGGCTCTTCAATTTGATTCCATTGGTCCACATGCCAGTTTTTATGCCAGTACCAAGCTGTTTTTATTACTGTAGTTCTATAGACAGCTAGAAGTCAGGGATGATGATGCCTCCAGAGGTTGTTTTATTGTACAGGATTCTTTTAGCTATCCTGGGTTTTTTGTTTTTCCCTATGAAGTTGAGTATTGTTCTTTCCAGGTCTGTGAAGAATTGTGTTGGTATTTTGATGGGGATTGCATTGAATCTGTAGACTATTTTTGGTAAGATTGCCATTTTTATTATGTAAATCCTACCTATCCATGAGCATGGGAGATCTTTCCATTTTCTGACATCTTCTTCAATTTCTTTCTTCAGAGACTTAAAGTTCTTGTCATACAGGTCCTTCACTTGCTTAGTTAGAGTTACCCCAACGTATCTTATATTATTTGTGGCTATTGTAAAGGGTGATGTATCTCTGATTTCTTTCTTAGCCCATTTTGTCAATTGTATATAGGAGGGCTACTGATTTTTTTTTTAGTTAATCTTATATCCTGCTACATTACTGAAGGTGTTTCACAGCTGTATGAGTTCCTTGGTCAAATTTTTGGGGTCACTTATGTATACTATCATATCATCTGCAAATAGTGAAAGTTTGACTTCTTCCTTTCCATTTTGTATCCCCTTGATCTCCTTATGTTGTCTTATTGTTCTAGCTAGAACTTCACATACTACATTGAATAAATATGGGGAGATCAGACAGCCTTGTCTTGTTCCTGATTTGAGTGGAATCCCTTTGAGTTGTTCTAGATTTAATTTGATGTTGGCTGTTGGCTTGCTGTAAATTGCCTTTATTATGTTTAGGTATGTTTCCTGTATTCCTGATCTCTCCAAGACCTTTATCATGAAGGGATGTTGGACTTTGTCAAACACCTTTCAGCATCTAATGAAATAATCATATGTTTTTTTTTCTTTCAATTTGCTTATATGCTGTATAACATTGACAGACTTTTGTATGTTGATCCAACCTTGCATCTTTGGGATGAAGCCTCCTTGATCATGGTGGATAATTGTTTTGAAGAAAGAGAATTACATACCAATCTCCCTCATGAACACTGATGCAAAAATCCTCAATAAAATACTGGTTAACCAAATCCAGGAACACATGCATCTTTCACTAAGCCATACTGCGAATCCTTTCAAATAGTACCACTCTCTTGTTTCTAAGATTCAAATATATGAGCCTTTGGGGCCCATTCTTATTGAAAACACCACAGATTGTTATGGAAGAGTCTTTAGTGGTCCAAAAACCAAGCTGTCAATGTGACATTGGGACCTGAGATAGATTCCAGGCATAAAAAATGATGATGCACAACTATTTCAAAATTTGGTTCCAGGATTTTTGATGCACTCTTCTGTTCTCTGAGGGTTGAGGTTCACACACAGTGCACATTTTTTTAATCAGAACAGATACCTATAAACATAAAATAAATTAAATAATTACTTAAAATAAAATAATAACATTAAAATATTTTAATTTAAGAGGGCAATAGAAGTCAGAAAACACAATGCCCTCAAACACAAATGAGAACACAGAAAAAATATCGCACAAAATTCTTCAAAAAGATTCCAGTTGATCCCCAAAGCTGACAGTGGTGTGCAGCAGAAGCCTGTACCATCCCATGTCCTTTATGGACACAAAAATCTATCACACCCAGTTCTTTGAGTTTACCTCAGCCAGGAATTTAAGAATGATGCAGGATGAGAGACAAGAGTTTATTACAAAAAGGTTTTTAACATAGAATTAAGTATGAGGGTTCTTTGAAAGTGAAGTACTTAAGGAATATGGCACTATCAAGTCTTTGCCAGCTGTGAATCCTGCATCAATGAGGGGTCACCCAAGAGATTGTGAGTTACAGCTATAGGACCATGGGGGAGGGGTCTGTTGTATAAAATAGATAATGTCAAAAGAAAGCTTAAATAATTGCTTGGTGCCCACAGAGACACGAAGGGGTGCTAGATGCCCTGAAATTCCAGTTACTAATGATTGTGAGATATCATGTGGGTGCTGGGACTTGAACTCAGGTCCTCTGAAAGAGCAGCAGGTACTTTTGACCATTGCACCATCTCTTCAGTCTGGAAACCACATTTTCTTGATTCTGCATATCTGGTATGTGTTTTATGCAGTTGATTAAGTTGCAGAGTCATAGGATTTTATATTATTTTCAATTATTTTAATCAGGGTGGTGTCAACTACCTCTTCTTTTTAAATCATCCTAAAAATACCTTCCCTGGGATAATGATATTTTCAGGAGATATTAGCATCTTTTCATTTTGCTGTCAGACTATTCAGACAAGGATCCTCAAGGAATTAGGATTTCCCTAGACATCTGTGGCCCTGATGCCTCCAGAGTCTGTGTTGCCATCTGTGGCTCCAGTTAACATTGGGTTGCTTGACTGCCCAGAGTCTGAACTAACACCTGAGGCCAGATTACAACCTGGAGGCCATGCTGCTCCTGGGTCTATCTGGATCTGAGAGGCCTATACTACCATGTGATTCCATGGTACCATCCATCTCCAAACTGCTGCCAATGATCACATCTGAGTCAGTGGTCCTACAGCATCTGGGTTTTGGGTCGAAGTCCATTACATGTGTTGCCATAATGGCCCCTGAAAACCATGTGTAGAACCATGTGTTGATGTACAAGGGCCTTGCTGAGCTGGCTTCAACCCTCACTGGCCTAGAGTTACCAGCCCACCCTACCCAGAACACCTGACCCTGAACCTTCCTAGCCTGCGGATAATTGATCATGGGATATCAGACCCCGATAATCCCATCTTACAAAAGTTGATCCCTTCTCTATTAAGAGAACTGGGCACCGACACTTAGGAAGGTTCACCCACCATTTACCACTAGCCTGGGAGAGCAGGCTGCACCCCTCACTTGAGAGGAGTGGTCCTGGTGGCCTGGACTGACCAACTCAGCTGCCACCTAGGCACACATCCAGGGCCTGTAGATGGCATACCTCAACATACGCCATTTTTG
The DNA here is from genome assembly GCA_902168325.1 of Peromyscus nudipes. NCBI lineage: Eukaryota > Metazoa > Chordata > Mammalia > Rodentia > Cricetidae > Peromyscus > Peromyscus nudipes. The sequence continues at coordinate 15,945 of CABHPH010161976.1, read as the reverse complement.
ACCTGCTGGAGTGTGGGTAGTGACTGGCCTTGTGGGACCATAGCCATAGGATTTCCATGACTTGGGGAAACAGCAGGATAATAGAGAGGAATAACAGTGGGAGTTTAGAACTGATGATGTACCAAAACCAGAGGCCTTGAACATTACCAACTCACTATGCAATGAATGTTTGCAAGTAAAGCTATTTGGATAAAAGGGTATAATCCATGAAACACTATAGCTCCAAATGCTACTAAGGTATATGAAGAGTTGAAAGAGAGGTGGGAAAGATAGGGGAATGGCATGTTTCTCTCTCTATCCCTCCCTTTTTTATCGTTGTGTGTTTTTATCTCATTTTTATTCTTTTTGGAGTTCCTTTGGCTGGGAAACTACCAGAGTGAGGGCAAAAACAAGGGTAATAGGAGATAAGTGGGACTGTGGTGCATGAGATAAAATTCCAAAATATTAAAAAAAAGAAATTAAAAAAAAATGTTAAACATCTCATGATGAACAGAGAAAAAGGATGGATCCCAGTGCCAGGCAGGAGAGGAGCCTGAATCCAATCAGACAGTGCAAGCATTCTTGTGAACTGTTAGACCACTTTGCAGGAGAGACTGGAACTGAAATTTATAATGATTGAGACATTCACACTTCAACCACGACAGTTTAGCTATGCATCTTATTCCTCTATTTACAACTAAACTTCATCCTAGGACCCTAAAGATGGAATTGTGGTGGGGAGATCATGACCCTGTTTGTACCTCTGTCTTGTATGGCCACATTGAATGCTTGCCATTTTTATGTTTTTCCAGATTTACTTGTGTGTTTTAGTGGCCTACTGCTAAATATGGTTTACGTATATGGCTATTTTAGTCTAAAAAGGTTGAGTTTGCTACATGAAACATAATCCGTTCATAATTCATAGACAAATAAGCTTTCTACCCACATAAAAACAGATTTCTCTTTGATATTGGAGCCTAATAGCAACCCACCTATACTGAAACTTCAAATCTCTCCAGTCAATGGGTTTTGAAAGAATGGGCATCATCTGTTAGTTGATAAATTAACTTTATTTTCTTATTATGCTTTTTCCTTGCAGATGGCTTTATTCAGTTTTTAAAGTCAGGATACTGATAACATTTCTCTTATGAAAGGGAATTGGCAGACCCTCCCTCAAAGTGCAGCATAAGAATGGGCATGAGGTGAGGCCTCTGTGCAAGCTCTTGACTCTATGCTTTCATGTTTCACCTTACTTTTCTATTGTCCTCTAAATCTGAGATGAAACCCAGAACACCCAATGCTACCATAATGTATAATGTTCATGATACAACAGTATTAAAGTTGGCCAGTAAGGAGACATTCATGGTTTTCAGTCAAAACAGTGGAATATGCCTGTAAGTACAGACAAGACACTCTAACTTCATGAAAAGTAAATCAGTTTAGATATTTATCTTTTTTTAACATTAGATGAGGCATTTGGTTTGCGTCCTAAGAGTGCCCTCCTCTGGATCTTAAGCTGTCCTGGCTATCAAATCTCATCTGCTAAAAGACATATCATAGAAAGTTTGAATGTCACATTTAAGATGTGGGTAATGTTTTCCTGTGTAATTATGGTACATCAATGACTTATGTAATTATTTTCAGTAAGAATTATTTCATTTCTGTTATCAACAAATTTGACCTCTTTTTTTATTTGTTTATTTGCTTATTTGTTTTCTGTTTTGTTTTGAGACAAAGTCTCATTATGTAGCCCTTGCTGTTGTGGAACTCAATATGTAGACCAGACTGTCCTTCAAATCACAGAGATCCACCTGCTTCTGCTTCCCAAGACCTGGAATAAAGACATGAAGAATCATAGCTTGCTAATCATATTTTTTAAAAAAAATATATTATATTTTTAATTATGTATAAATATATGTGTCTTTGTATAGGTATATGTACCAGGTGGGTGAAGTACCTATGGACCCAGAAGAGGGTGCCAAATGGAGCTGGAGTTATAGTTGGTTCTGCAACAACATGTGGGTTCTAGGAACCCAACTCAGGTCTTCTTCAAGGGCATTAGGTTCTCTGAACCACAGAATCATCTTTCTTATTGGTGAAATTACTAAGGCCACTCCACGTAGTTAAAAGGAGATTTATTTAAAGGCGTAACTCACAAATGAAGGGATAGGTAGATGATGGGTTCTGGAAGAGACGCAGCGCAGTCTGGCGGTGTTCTCTGGAGAACTTTCCTCGGTCTACCTCTCGCGTCCAGGTCCAGGAAACAAGGGATCGCCGCGCATCCCGATCTCAGGTCTTCAGGCCCTCCCTTGGCCCCGCCTTGTAGGCGTGATAGTTATGGAAGCCTCATTGGGTGTTGGAACTTCCAGACCAAAGCTGGAGTGGCTACCCACTACACTTTCTCCCAAACCAGAATATATTTTTTCAATACTTAGAGTGTATTGCATACTTCTATTTGTTGTATATTACATGGCATTGATTGAAGACAGAAATGTATGCATAAGAAATCAATTCATTTAGTCAATAGAAGAATCAATAGAATGGTAAGGGGATGGAAAGAAAATCCATGAAACTGGGACTCTGGCTTCATAAAAAAGATAGAAGAAAAGAAAATTTTAGAAGGATGAGTTATCTCCATTTTCATGATTCTGTCTTCACAGAAAAGGTGATATGGGAAATATTCTTGATCTTGCTGTATCTGTGAAGCTTTAAAAGCAAAAAGCAACAAAAACAAACAAAACAGTAAGATGTTCATGAGCTGATGGTAGTGACAAAATTTCTGAGATTGTAAATGAAAAAAAGTAATGGATGAGGAATATGGTGGAATATTTGGTTAAAAATGATAGATTTCAATATATACTTCATTAATCATGACAGAGAGAAAGAAAGAAAGACACACAGACACAAAGATACACACACACACACACACACACACACACACCTATTTCTTTCCTGTAAAGAAAGGTGTATTACATTCCTGAGCCCCAGCCTTTCCCGGGGAACAGCCACCCAACTTGGTCCCAGTTGCCAGCCAGCTGGCAGGTCTCCTGCGAGAAGATTCCCCTTCTCCAAGAACCCCCAGCCATCCCACCCTGCAATCTACATGCTCTGCCCCCACACCCATCTGCCCAAGACCCTCTCTACTACCTGAGGCTTGGAAACCAACCCCCAGCTCTCATCTGGCCCAGAGAGAGAGAGAGCTCTCATTGGGCCTAGAGAGAGAGCTCTCATTCGACAGAGAGCTGTCATTGGACCAAGAGTAACCTCAGGAGACAGGGAATCTGCCAGCCCTCATTAGACCAAGAGTGGCTTTCTGAGAAGTAGAATCTGCCACCTCTCATTGGACCAAGAGATGCTTCCTGAAACACAGAATCTATCAGCTCTGACTGAACCAAGAGCCCTGATAAGACCAAGAATGAATCCATGAGTCACAGAGTCAACTAGCTTTGGTTGACCCAAGAGCAGCTTCCTGAGACACAGAAGCTGCCTGCTCCAATTAGACCAAGAGCTAAGATTAGACCCAGAAGGGCCCCCTGAGACATAGACACAACAAGCACAGAGTGGACCAACAGCAACTCCTTCAGATACAGGCACCTCTTATACCTATTAGACAAGGAGATGGGCAGACATCAAAGCAGAAGTACATACAACAACATAAAGAGCAATACAGCATCACCAGAACCTAGCCTCCTCCAAAAGCAAGACATGAACATCACAAGGTGGAAGAAGCAGAAGAAAGCAACTGTAAGAATAGCATCATGAAGATGCTAGAGGCCTTTCAAGAAAAAAATGAAAAATGAAATTGAGGAAAAGATGAACAAAAAAGTGGAGGAAATAGCCAGGCGTTGGTGGCGCACGCCTTTAATCCCAGCACTCGGGAGGTAGAGCCAGGCGGATCTCTGTGAGTTTGAGGCCAGCCTGGGCTACCAAGTGAGCTCCAGAAAAGGCGCAAAGCTACACAGAGAAACCCTGTCTTGAAAAACCAAAAAAAAAAAAAGTGGAGGAAATCAATAAAGAAAATGAGAAAAAGTCAACAAAAATGTGAAGAAATCTATAAAGAAATAGAGGAAAAGACAAATAAAAATTGGAAGAAAACAATAAATCCCTTAAAGAAAACCATGAAAAAGCAATGAAACAGGTGAGGGAAACAGTTCAGACATGAAAAGGGAAATAGAAACAATGAAGAAGACACAGACAGAGGGAATACTGGAAATAGAAAATCTAAGTAAACGATCAGGAACTTCAGATGCAAGTATAACCAACAGAATGCAAGAGATGGAAGAGAGGATCTCTGGCGTTGAAGATACGGTAGAAGAAATAGATTCATCAGTCAAAGAAAACACTAAAGCCAACAAAGTTATGACCCAAAATGTCCAAGAAATTTGGGACACCATGAAAAGACCAAACCTATGAATAATAGGGATAGAGGAAGGAGAAGAATACCAACTCAAAGGCACAGAAAATATATTCAACAAGATCATAGAAGTTTCCCAACTTAAAGAAGGAAATACCTATGAAGATAAAAGAAGCTTATAGAACACCAAACAGACTAGACCCCCCAAAAAAGTCCCCTTGCCACATAATAATTAAACAACTAAACCTACAGAATAAAGAAAGAATATTAAGAGCAGCAAAGGAAAAAGGTCTAGTGACTTATAAAGGCAAACCCATCAGAATAATAACCGATTTCTCAATGGAGACTTTGAAAGCCAGAAGGACCGGGACAGATATAATGCAGACACTAAGAGACCTTGGATGCCAGCTTAGACTAATATACCCAGCAAAACTTTCAATCATCATAGACAGAATGAACAAGACATTTCCAGACAAAGCCAGATTTAAACAATACTAATCCACAAATCCAGCCCTACAGAAAGTACTAGAAGGAAAAATACAACCTAAGGAAGTCAGATACACCCATGAAAGCACAGGCAAACAAATAACTCCATAGCAGTAAACTCCAAAGAACAGAAGTACACACACACACTACCACCAAAAGATAACAGGAGTGAACAATCACTGGTCATTAATATCCCTTAATATCAATGGACTTAATTCACCTATAAAAGGACACAGGCAAACAGAATGGATATGAAAGCAGGACCCATCTTTCTGTTGCATACAAGAAACACACCTCAATTTCAAAGTTAGACACTATCTAAGAATAAAAGGCTGGGAAAAGCCTTTCCAATCAAATAGTCTTAAGAAGCAAGCTAGTGTAGCCATCCTAATATCCAGCAAAATAGACTTCAAACTAAAATCAATCAAAAGAGAACAAGAAGGACATTACATACTCATCACAGGAAAGATCTACCAAGATGAAGTTTCAATTCTGAACACTCATGCCTCAAACACAGGGGTATCCACATAACATTACTAAAGCTTAAATCACATATAAAATCCCACACATTAATAGTGGGAGACCTCAACACCCCACTCTCACCACTGGACAGATCTGCCAAATCAAAACTTAACAGAGAAATAAAGGGACTTAACTGATGTTATGACTCAAATGGACTTAATCAATATCTACACAACATTCCATCCTAACTAAAAAGAATATAACTTCTTCTCAGGACCCTATGGAACCTTCTCTAAAATCGACCACATACTTGGCCACAAAGCAAATGTCAACAGATACAAAAATTTTGGAATAACTTCCTGTGTTCTATCAGACCACCATGGTTTAAAGTTAGACTTCATAAACAACAAAGATTCCAGAAAGCATACAATCTCACGGAAACTTAATAATGCTCAATTGAATCATCAATGGGTTAAGGAAGAAATAAAGAAAGAAATTAAAGACTTCCTAGAGATCAACGAAAATGAATACACTACATACCCAAACTTATGGGATGCTATGAAAGCAGTGCTAAGAGGAAAATTCATAGCACTAAATGCCCACATAAAGAAATTTGAGAAATCTCACACTAGTGACTTAACAGCACACCTGAAAGCTCTAGAACAAGAAGAAGCAAAGTCACCCAGGAGGAATAGATGACAGGAAATAATCAAATTGAAAGCTGAAATCAATAAAATAGAAACAAAGAGAACAATAAAAAGAATCAATGAAACAAAGAGTTGGTTCTTTGAGAAAATCAACAAGATAGAAAAACCCTTAGCCAAACTGACCAAAAGGCAGAGAGAGAGAGAGCATCCACATTAGCAAAATCAGAAATGAAAAGGGAGATATAACAACTAAAAGTGAGGAAATCCAGAGAACCATCAGGTCATACTTCAAAAGCCTGAACTCTACAAAACTGGAAAATCTAAAAGAAATGGATAATTTTCTGGATAGGTACCACATACCTAAGTTAAATCAAGACCAGAAAAAACTAAACAGTCATTAAATATCTCAAAAAAGCCCAGGACCAGGTGAATTCAAGGCATTATTCTACCAGATCTTCAAAGAAGAGATAATACCAATACTCTTTAAATTGTTAAACACAATAGAAACAGGAGCATTACCAAACTCCTTCTATGAGGCTAAAATTACCCTGATTCTCAAGCCAAACAAAGATGCAACAAAGAAAGAGAACTACTGTAGCTTAAGTTTTCCTGCCTGGCCCACGGTCAGGATAATTTTCTTTCACCTGCCAGTCCCACAGCCGCTCAGACCCAACCAAGTAAACACAGAGACTTATATTGCTTACAAACTGTATGGCCATGGCAGGCTTCTTGCTAATTGTCCTTATATCTTAAATTAATCCATTTCTATAAATCTATACCTTGCCACATGGCTCGTGGCTTACTGGCATCTTTACATGCTGCTTGTCCTGGCGGAGGCTGGCAGCGTCTGGCAGCCTCTCCTTCTACCTTTCTGTTCTTTTTATTTTCTCTGTTAGTCCTGCCTATACTTCCTGCCTAGCCACTGGCCAATCAGTGTTTTATTAGCAACACATTTGCCATACAGAACATCCCACAACACTTCCCCCTTTTTTTTTTTTCAAAAAGGAAGGTTTTAACCTTAAAGTAAATTACATATAATTTGGGAATTTGGGCGTAGCTTCTCTTACTGTTTCCTGCTGGAGGGGGGCGCTGTATCTTATGGGGACACAAAGAAAATTTTAGAATTATGGAGTAGTCCATGAGGGTGTATCGTCTGAGCCAGTTGCCTTGAAATGGTTCTGGATGTTGGATCATCTGGGCCATGGTGTCACCGGAGACCTTTCAGGTGGTCTTGGCTGGTCAAACCTGATGTATCTTAATCTGGAACAAATCCATAACCTCTGGCTTTCTGTGGAAACAAAATCAGAGCTTCCTTTCCAAAGCAACATATCTTTACATCCAAATTTTGAAGTCAAGGTATCTTTAAAATATACATATTGGTTTAACTCAGCTTCCTTTACAATCAAATATCTCTCTGTAGTTAAGAATCCCAAAGACAACACAATGTAGATTCTCTGTGTGATATCCATCTTTATGTGGCTTATATTTTATATTACCTTTACTGTCTTTTTAAAGACTTTATTTTTTAAAACTATTTTTTATATAACTGTATATATTTCTTTTTATCTCTCTTTGAAGCCTACGTACATTTTTACATACATTTTAAAGCATTTAAAGTCTTGTTCCATCTGAATCTGTCTTATTGTGAATCAATTGTTTTAAACTGCAGCATTCTAAGACTGAAAGGGTGCTGTGGCTGCTGGCTCCGCCCACCTCAGCTTCCCAACATGGTGGTGGTACGTTTACCATCCGCTCCTCTCTGGGAGCCTTTGTGGGTCTATGCTTCTATCAAAGCAGCGTGTAGCCCAGAAACCTCTTTTTTTTTGTTTTGTACTAGCAAAGGCTAAATCCACCACACAGCTTAATGTGCCACTTGCAGAGGCCTCATTCCCACCATACTGCAGGTCGAGCGCATAAGCCAGGAACCCGCATAGCCATACAGTAGCTCAAACCCGCAGGCTGCAGCTAATTTGAGAGAGACAACTAGGAAGCTGTTTTAGCTCCGTTTTACAATCTTTTTTTTTATGTTTTTTCAGGTCTTAAGTGGAAATTTTTGCTCCACGTTGGGCGCCATTTGTAGCTTAAGTTTTCCTGCCTGGCCCACGGTCAGGATAATTTTCTTTCACCTGCCAGTCCCACAGCCGCTCAGACCCAACCAAGTAAACACAGAGACTTATATTGCTTACAAACTGTATGGCCATGGCAGGCTTCTTGCTAATTGTCCTTATATCTTAAATTAATCCATTTCTATAAATCTATACCTTGCCACATGGCTTGTGGCTTACCGGCATCTTTACATGCTGTTTGTCCTGGCGGAGGCTGGCAGCGTCTGGCAGCCTCTCCTTCTACCTTTCTGTTCTTTTTATTTTCTCTGTTAGTCCCGCCTATACTTCCTGCCTAGCCACTGACCAATCAGTGTTTTATTAGCAACACATTTGCCATACAGAACATCCCACAACAAACTACAGACTAATTTCCCTCGTGAACATTGATGCAAAAATACTCAATAAAATATTGGCAGTCTATTGTGGGGGCATCTTTGTGGATTTCTGTGGGCCTCTCCAGCACTTTGTTTCTTCTTATTCTCATGTGGTCTTCATTTACCATGAACATTCCTTGTGTTCCCTCTCTGTTCTTGACCCAGTTGGGATCTCCCACTCTCCCATGTTCTCTTTCCCTCGCCCCTCACCCCTCATTACCCCCACTCACGTCCACACTGTTCATGTAGATCTCATCCATTTCTCCGTCATTGGGCAATCCCCGTGTCTTTCTTGGGGTCCTGTTTTCCAGGTAGCCTCCCTCGTGTTGTGAGTGGCTGTCCAGTCATCCTTGTTCCACAACTAGTATTCTCCTATGAGTGGGCAATAGTTGAGAAATAGCCCGATCTGACCTACCCTGGTGATAGGATGACCAAACACCCTAATTGTCGTGCTAGAAACCCCATTCAGTAACTGAGGGGACTAGATGCAGATATCCATGGTCAGGCCCTGGGTGGAACTCCGGGAGTCCAATTGGTGAGAAGGAGGAGGGTTTATGTGAGCAAGAGTTGTTGGGACCAGGGATGGATGGAATACAGGGACAAGTGGCCAAACGAATGGAAACACATGAACTGTGAACCAATGGCTGAGGGGCCCCCAACTTGATCAGGCCCTCTGAATGGGTAAGACAGTTGATTGGCTTGATCTGTTTAGGAGGCATCCAGGCAGTTGGACCGGGTCCTGTGCTCAGTGCATGAATTGGCTGTTTGAAACCTGGGGCTTAGTAGAGACCCTTGGCTCAGCCGGGGAGGAGGGGACTAGACCTGCCTGGGCTGAGTCCACCAGGTTGATCTCAACCCTCAGGGGAGTCTTTGCCCTGGAGGAGATGGAAATGGGTGGTGGGCCGGGGGGAGGGGGGTGGAACGGGAGGAGGGAGAACGGGGGAATCTATGGCTGATATGTAAAATATGTAAAGTTGAATTATATTGTAAAATAAAATAAAATAAATTAAAAAAAATAAAATATTGGCAAACAGACTCCAAGAACACATCAAAACAATTATCCACCATGATCAAGTAGGCTTCATCCCAGGGATGCAAGGGTGGTTCAACATACGAAAGTCCGTCAATGTAATACACCATATAAACAAACTGAAAGAAAAAAACCACATGATCATCTCACTAGATGCTGAAAAGGCATTTGACAAAATGCAACATCCCTTCATGATGAAGGTCTTGGAGAGATCAGGAATACAGGGAACATACCTAAACATAATAAAGGCAATTTACAGCAAGCCAACAGCCAACATCAAAGTAAATGGAGAGAAACTCAAAGCGATTCCACTAAAATCAGGAACATGACAAAGCTGTCCACTCTTCCCATACTTATTCAATATAATACTTGAACTTCTAACCAGAGCAATAAGACAGCATAAGGAGATCAAGGGGACACAAATTGGAAAGGAAGAAGTCAAGCTTTCCCTATTTGGAGATTATATGATAGCATACATAAATGACCCACAAAATTGAACCAAGGAACTCATACAGGTTACAAACACCTTCAGCAATGTAGCAGGATACAAGATTAACTAAAAAAAAATATCAGTAGCCCTCCTATATACAACTGACAAACAGGCTGAGAAGGAAATCAGAGATACATCACCCTTTACAATAGCCACAAATGATATAAAATACCTTGGGGTAACTCTAACTAAGCAAGTGAAGGACCTGTATGACAAGAACTTTAAGTCCCTGAAAAAAGAAATTGGAAAAGATGTCAGAAAATGGAAAGATCTCCCATGCTTATGGATAGGTAGGATTTACATAGAAATAATGGCAGTCTTACCAAAAGCAATATACAGATTCAATGCAATCCCCATCAAAATCCCAACATAATTCTTCATAGACCTTGGGAGAACAATACTCAACTTCATATGGAAAAACAAAAAACCCCAGGATAGCTAAAAGAATCCTGTACAATAAAACAACCTCTGGAGGCATCACGATCCCTGACCTCAAGCTCTACTATAGAGCTACAGTAATAGAAACAGCTTGGTACTGGCATAAAAACTGACATGTGGACCAATGGAATCGAATTGAAGACCCTGACATTAATCCACACATCTATGAACATATGGTTTTCAACAAAGAAGCCAAAAGTGTACAATGGAAAAAAGAAAGCATCTTCAACAAATGGTGCTGGCATAACTGGATGTCAACATGTAGAAGACAGTGAATAGATCCATATCTGTCACCGTGCACAAAACTTAAGTCCAAGTGGATCAAAGACCTCAACATAAATCCAGTTAAACTGAACCTGATAGAAGAGAAAGTAGGAAGTAGTCTTGAATGCATTGGCACCAGAGATCACTTCCTAAATATAACACCAGTAGCACAGACACTGAGAGAAACAATTAATAAATGAGACCTCTTGAAAATGAGAAGCTTTTGTAGGGCAAAGGACATGGTCAACAAGACAAAACAACAACCTACAGAATGGGAAAAGATCTTCACCAACCCCACATCTGACAGAGGGCTGATCTCCAAAATATATAAAGAACTCAAGAAATTAGACATCAAACTGCCCAACAATCCAATTAAAAAATGGGCTATAGAGCTGAACAGAGAATTCTCAACAGAAGAATCTCAAATGGCTGAAAGACATTTAAGGAATTGCTCAACATCCTTAGTCATCAAGGAAATGCAAATCAAAATGACTCTGAGATACCATCTTATACCCATCAGAATGGCTAAGGTCAAAAACACTGGAGACAGCTTATGCTGGAAAGGATGTGGAGCAAAGGGAACACTCCTACATTGTTGATAGGAATGCAAACTTGTACAACCACTTTGGAAATCAATATGGCACTTTCTTAGAAAATTGGGAATCAATCTCCCTGAAGACCCAGCTATACCACTCTTGGGCATATACCCAAGGAATGCTCAAACTTACCACAAGGACACATGCTCAGCTATGTTCATATCAGCACTATTTGTAATATCCAGAACCTGGAAACAACCTAGATGCTCTTCAACTGAAGAATGGATATAGAAAATGTGGTCCATATACACAATGGAGTACTATTCAGCAGAGAAAAACAATGACATCATGAGATTTGCAGGTAAATGGATGGAACTAGAAAATATCATCCTGAGCGAGGTAACCCAGACTCAGAAAGACAAAGATGGTATGTACTCACTCATAAGTGGATACTAGATGTAAAGCAAAGGATAAACAAGCTGCAACTCACAGCTCCAGGGAGGCTACCTAGTAAAGAGACCCCTAAGAAAGACCCAGAGGTCACCAAACAACAGAGAAATGGATGAGATCTACAGAGCAACTTGGACATGATGGGGGAGGGTAATGAAGGGCAAGCGTAGGGGAAAAGAGAGCTTAGGGGAGTGGAAGGTCCCAGCTGGATCAGGAACAGAGTGGGAGAACAAGGAAAGAGATACATGATAAATGAAGACCCCATGGGAATAGGAAGAAGCAGAGTTCTAGAGAGGTCCCCAGAAGTCCGCAAAGATACCTCCACAACAGACTCCTGGCAATGGTCTATAGAAAGCCCGAACTGCCCTACTCTGGTGATCTGATGGCTGAACACCTTAACTTAAGTCATGATAGAACTTTCATCCAGTGACTGATGGAAGCAGATACAGAGATCCACAGCCAAGCCCCAGGTGGAGCTCCAGGAGTCCAATTGGCGAGAGAGAGGAGGGATTATATGAGCAAAATATTGAGACCATAATTGGAAAAAGCACAGGGACAAATATCCACACTAGTGGAAACACATGAACTGTGAACCAATAGCTGAGGAGCCCCTATGGAACTGGATCAGGCCCTCTGGATAAGCGAGACAGTTGATGAGCTTGAACTATTTAGGAGGCCCCCAGGCAGTGGGACTGGGACCTGTCCTTAGTGCATGAGCTGGCTCTTTGGAACCTAGGGCCTATGCTGAGACACTTTGCTCAACCTAGGTGAAGGGAGGAGGGGACTGTACCTGCCTTGACTGAGTCTACGAGGCTGGGCTGAATCCCCAGGGGAGACCTTCCTTGGAGGAGTTGGGAATGGAGGGAGGATTGGGAGGGAAGGCTGGGGGGTGGGAGGAGGGAGGACAGGGGAATCCGTGGCTGATATGTTAAATTAAATTAATTATAAAATTAAAAAAAGAAAAAAATGATAGATTTCACAGGGTTAAACTGTGTTTGTCTTCATTTAGCTTCCTCAGCTCTGTCCCGGGCTTTCAAATGACAGTTTTCTATGTGAATATTGAGTATCTACCACAAAAGTAAATTATGTGAAAGGTTGTGTCTTGGGAGACTTGTAGAAAGTTTATTCACATTTACAGTATTTCCCAATGCAAGATACTCTCTTGACTTCCACAAATATTACTCATTTATAACTGTCAAGTGTTTCACAAAACTCTTTCCCATTGCCTCCAAGATAAAACAAAATCGACACTTTGTTGTAGGAGCGAGTAGCTCTTCCCCATATTATAAAAACTAACATTAACACCAATTATGGCTTTGTCACTTTTAATTATATGCCTGAATAGAAGTATAAATAGAATTCTTCATTTAAATACATAACTGTAATAGACTGAAGAAGTTATTTTAACAAATTAAAATGTGAGTAAGCTCTCTTGTCCTGTTTATAGTCAATTATAAGATGTCTTTTCAACAACAGTGTTCATGAAAGGTTGTTTCAAAATAGGGAGGAAACAAACAAAAAATCGTATGAATTCTGTAATATTTCCAGTGATTTTTGAATAATTTTAAAAGTCTCAATCAGTGATTATTCTGAAGACTTTCATATGCATCATTTGTTGTGTAATGTACAGTGATGTTACCTGTGGGCAGCAAGTGCTGGCTGTTCTTCTTTGGAACATTGAGTTCCTTGGCCAGCTTCTCAAAGCCCTGTTTCTGTGCTTTTCTCAGGCTCTATCCTTTCCCTACTGTGCATAGAACAGAAGCCAGAAGAGGTGGCTGTTAAGACTGGGTGACTCAGGATGGATCCAGTTAGGATGGTTCACATTGTGCTGACCCATGTAAACATCCCACCTTTTGGACCCACCCTCATCCCTTCCAACTACATTATGCTCAATCTAAAATTTTTACAGTGAACAGAACACATTTAATGGAGTCAAATTTGGGGAAACATGTCCATCCCTTCCCTAAAGACTAATGCCATTATTATTATTATTATTATTATTATTATTATTATTATTATTATTATTGTTATTATTATTGCTATTATTATTATTTATTCATTCTTTCACATCCACATAATATTTATTTTAAAAGGTATATGTGGAATCCTGATTGTTGGAATCTGTGAACTAAATATCTATGCATGGTTTGGCATCACATCTTACTTCTGTGTACGTTCTAGAATTCATACCCTGAATTTGTTGATTATTATTGAAATGAGCAGTGAAATTCAACTGAACAGGTTTATGAACCTGATATCAGCACCCATCCACACCCTCTCTGCCTATACTCACCCCTAAACCTCATTCTCCTATCCTGCCTCAACTCCCTCTCTTGCCCTCACATTTTTTGTCAAACAAAGCCAGCGGGTTGAATTTTGGTCAGTTTGACACAAACCAGGGTCATCTAGGAAGAGAGAACCTCAACTGAGAAAATGCCTCCATCAAATTGGCCGGTGAGAAGCCTTTTAGGGCATTTTCCTGATTGATGGGTGATGTGTTAGGGCAGTACCACCCCTGGGCTGATGGTCCTGGGTTCTATAAGAAGGCAAGAAGCTGAGCAAGCTGTAAGGACCAAGTCAGTAAGCCTCAGTCTGTACTTCCATGTTCATTTCCAGTCTTTCCAGATGATTGATAGCAGCAAACCTTTTCCTTTCCAAATTGCTTCATTGCCTAGGATTTATTTAGTTGTTAATTTTTTTTTTCAAAATTGGGTTTTTCTGTTGAGCTTTGGCTCTCCTGGAACTCACTCTGTAGAGCAGGCTGGCATGGAACTCACAGAGATCCACTTGCCTCTGCCTCCAAAGTGCTTGGATTAAAGGTATGCAGCACATTGCCTGACTAGGATTTATTTTGACATGTCTGTAATAATAATTTTCCCAGTAATGTGAACCTTAGCTTCACATATTCCCATAAGTGTTTGTAAGTTTCTTTAAGATTCTGAAACTTGCATCAGGAATTATTATATGATTAAATCGTATATGATTAAATTATTCTGGAATCCTGGTCTCTGGGCATGTGGCCTGTGCTGACAGCTCTCTCTCTCTCTCTCTCTCTCTCTCTCTCTCTCTCTCTCTCTCTCTCTCTCTCTCTCTCTCACACACACACACACACACACACACACACACACACACACACACACGTTTCACATTATGTGTCCTGTTATGTAATCTGATATTCATAGTCTGTCTGCAACTTGCCATTTATATCTTTTCTTCCTACAACTGTGTGAGCCTGGCAATCTCGATCTACCCTAAAAACAAAGCAAAACACTGCTTCTGTATTTACTATTTCCTGGTTGCTAATATTTCATGACTGTGTTGGCAGCATTAATTGCCTTGGGGAAATATTTAATTTTGGGGAAATAAACCTGATTTTGAAGCCAGAAACAGATATTTTGGGGCCAAGACTGGAACAAGTTAATAAATGCAGGCTTCCAAGAGAAGACTGTCATTGTTGTCTACTACTTTTTCTATTTGTGACTGGTTTCAACCAGAATTACCCAACCCTCTCAAACTGCAGAAAAAAAGAGAATAGTCAATATTGCTGAAGTCTGCGATACAACTCAGGCTGAGGCCACCTTTCTCTAAATACACCCTTGAGACAATGACATATTGGCAAAATACATATATCCTGTGTATCAGCCTGGGATATGTTTGGCAATTGTGGGGATGAATGCTATGTAGGGGGAGGTATATCCAAGGCAAAGTGCAAGCATGGAAACCAATGTTCTCTTAAGTAAGGAAGGAGAGAGTATACTTAAACTTTTTTCGTTAGTTTTTGCCATTATTTTCCTTTTAACCCTTTACCATTCTGATGGGACTATCTCTACAGGACATCTTGAATTTCCGTAGTCCTTTTAAAACATTAACCACACCTTGTAGAACCTATGTGTCCCAGCACATCTGGCTTAGTTTGTATGGATATTGAGTCAAAAACAACAATCACCTGTGCTGAAGACAGGCCACATTTCTGCTCATGGCAAACATTTCATTTCCAGCCTTCAGGGGAGGCTTGTCCAGGTGCCAAAGCAGAGTGAGCAGTAGATTTGTGTGGTGGGTGTTGCCTATGAAAATTAAAGCCTGAGGAAAGGAATAGGAAGAAACTTCAGAACCCTGAAAGGAGGTAGAGTTGAAAGCTGAGTAGAGATTCCTGACTGGACATGTCCAAGATGCTTTTGTTAAGTGCTAGGGAGATCTAGAACAGAGATGGCTCATTGTGGGAGTCTCACATTGGGTAGAAATCTCTTGGTCCTAGTGCCCTGTTGTATGTGCTGATGGCTGGGGATGCTGAAGAGTTTATCTTCTGTAGAGGGTCCCAGAAGCTTCTCCA
>CABHPH010161975.1:48815-70415 GCA_902168325.1 Peromyscus nudipes | reverse complement strand
TTCTTCTTCTTCTTCTTCTTCTTCTTCTTCTTCTTCTTCTTCTTCTTCTTCTTCTTCTTCTTCTTCTTCTTCATCTATCTCTACCTACCCATCTAAATACTTCTATTAAAAAATTTGTTAAACATTTATCAGGATGCTACTGGATGCCTTCCATTATAGAGTTTGTTGCTCACAAAGTAACCTGGAGTTTGTCCTGAGAATGAAGAAAAGAAAGCAAAGACAGACCGTCTCAGTGGGTTCTACATTATGAATATTGCAGATGTCAAAGGAAAAAATGAACTTCGGATGTGATTCAGGGACTCAGTGTAGGACAATATAAGCCCATTAGCATGTTGGGAGGCAATCTGAGGTATGCACATTTCCTATCTTTAATTTCCCTCCACAGATAGGGAATCTCTGAGAGTTAACCCAGGCGCTATCCCGGAAGCACGAGTTGCCGGTAGCAGCAGCTACGGGGAGGAGCGAGGATTGGAAATGAAAGCTGAGTCCCCCTTGGTTTTCCCCCTCGCTTTCCTGCAAAGTATCTAATTTACTTGTTAGAGCCAACCACACATTGTTCGTCCACACTGTCTATTTTTTAGTCTTAATTGATACTAATTAAAATCAAAATAAAATTACGGCTGTAACACTTGGCTGGGGATTTGATCTACTGCCAGCGTGCCTGAAACCAATGTGGGTTACTATATAAGCACTCCCGTTTGGAAACTCCAGGTATTTTAACAGTGATTGCATAGCCAAAAAGAAAAAAAGAAAAAAGATGACTTGCCTACTCTCTAATTCTTTCCAAGCTTGTATTCTGGAACATAACAAAAATAAAGTTTAGTTTTTTATTGAGATGTAATCAAAAGGTAAACTTAGTACATGTGAATGAGCATGAATAGGGACCTATGATGAAATAAATTGCTCATCATGTGGTGCTAATGAGGCCAGGCTCCTGGGTTCTGCACCCCTATAAGCTCATTATCTGGAGAGAAACTCTGATCCATAATTATAGAGGGGAGACAATGGGTGGGGGTGCCTTGCAGCTACAATAATTACTCATTTGGGGATAGGGAAAGAGTGTCTGAATGACTCAATGCAAACTGGTCCTTGTCATTCCTGGAAGATAACTCAAAGGTCTTTTTTTTTTGAGGATAGTTCTTAACTATCTATCTCCTTTGGTATGCTATAACAGAACTTAAAATAGCTCTGAATTTGATAAAACTGTGGCTTAAATCTTACCCAAAGGAGATAGGTTGAGGTACCAAGAGGTCATGAGCTAACAAAGAGGTGACATTCTGAGTTAGATGTAGAGGTTCAACTGTTGTGTAAGAATTAATACTTCCTAACACAAATGTTAGATAAAATGCTAAATGCCTTGTCTTCTCTTACATAATCTTCATAAAAGCCTATGAGGTAGGAGATGCTAAGAGTACTACCAGTTAGTCTCTGTAGTCTGTGGCAGAGATTTTCCCACTTTGCTGCAAACTACCTACCTAATGTTTCTAATACATTTTAAAAGTGTCCTGATTCATGATTTTCCTTATCCTGTTACTGTATAAAATTGTTGAAATGGCTACCACATCGGACCATGAAATTTGAAGTAACCTAAACCTGTATTCCTGAGTCATGGTCACTCATGCTTGGTCTGGAATAGAATATCTCTTATCCACTTGTGCTGTCACCTGAAGGTTATAATATGATGTACTGATAAAGGAGCCTAGTGGTAGAATAGTATTTCCATGTGCTGTTTAAAAACATTATTATTATTACTGTTGAGAATTTCATACATGAGTATATTTATGTCATTTCTACCCTACACTCTCCATCCTCCAGCTCTTCCCTATTACCCCCACCATTTCCTCTCAACTTCATGACTTTTTCTTCTTTAATTACTGTGTATATATGTGTATATATATGTATGTATGTATGTATGTATGTATGTATATTCACATATGTGTATGTAAACCCAACCTGCTGTGTTCATTCAGTGTTGTTGAAATGCGTATGTGTTTAGCACTGACCACTTGAGATTTGATGACCTATCACCGGTTCACTGCTGGAAAACACTAATTTCTTCCTCTCACAAGCTTTGATTATAACTCTCATCCAAGGGTGGAGCCTTGGGAGAGTTCCCCTGTTCACACTGGCATGTCAGCGGGTATTGTCATCATGCAGGTCTTGTTTAGTGGACTATATTGTTAACATTTCAGCTTCCTGGTCAGATGTAGAAGACCCTTATTGCAGATAACTGGATCATCTGGCTTTTACAGTCTTTCTGCCCCCTCCTCCATGATGTTCTCTGAGCCTTGGGTGTAGGAGGTGTGCTGTAGATGCTTTCAGCTGGTGATGGGCACCCTGCAGCAGGCATTCTCTGCACGGTGAGGAGCTGTGGATCTCTGTGGTAGTCTCCATCTGCTACAAAAAGAAGCTTCTCCAGTGAGGGATATGAGCTACACTCATCTGTGGCTATAAAGACAGGTACTTAGAATGCAGTTGGGAACGATACTGATTGAGGGAAGTGACAGTAGTAGGTTCTCTCCTGGGGTCCATGACCTCACCAGCCACAAGTAGTTGTCTAGGTTCACAGTGCCAGGTATGAATTCCCACCTATGAGGAGGTACTTATGTCCAGTTAGATGGCTGTTCATTACTCCCAAGATCAAAGTGTCACTCACATATCCTTGGGTATGGCTGCCAAAACAATACAAGCTATTGCCATTGTCTTTGGTTGGCTCTCAGAACTTGCAGAAGACACCACAGTTTAGACACAGGACTTAGAGGAATTAGCCGGAACTGACCTGTAAGCCTCCTCCCTAGGGACTAGCTTTTATAGCATCTGAAAGGGCTGAGTAAGCTTTGAGAGAGAAAAGCAATTAGTCCTCCTCAGCTGGAAAGCCCAGGAACCACAATGACCAGCACGGCAAGATAGGCCCCTTTACTGCTTTAAAGCTCATTCCTGCTGTCGTTGCTGCTCTTACCAGTTTCTCCCTCTAAAAAAACAAGACATTGGAGAATAAAAGTATCAGAAAAAACTAAGTTAAATACTTCAAATGGCAAACAGGTGGACTGGTATTTGACTTTGGGTCTGCATAATTGAAAATCCAGCCTCTCCACCAATATTCCAGGAGATCTGATGCCTTAGTACTTCAAATAAAATGATTCAACTTGTCTAGGACTTGGTTACTTCTCTTACATGTTGACCGTGATGATGATCTGATCAACTTAAAAGCTGTGAGAGTCAGGAGAATCTCTAGGTGGAGTATAAAGGCTAGTATAAATATAAAATATTGTAATTCTAATAGTGATAGAGATTGTGGGAAGGGTATTATAAGTGCTGTGAGTATGTGTGAACATTGGTTCTTGACCAGTGTATCTGATGTAGTCATTTGTTTATAAGTTGATTTAAAAAAAAAAACAAACAGGTTTGCATTGAGCCACTTAAATACTGGAAATAAAGAACTGGCTTCAGAGTCAATCCTTTTGGAAAGTTGTTGTTGTTATTGTTTTTGCTTTGTTTGAGGCAGGGTCTCTCTGTAGCCCAGGTTAGCTTTAAACTTACCAACTTCCTTCTTCAACATCCCAAGTGCAGGAAATACAGGTGTGTACCCTCATGCCTTGCTTCGTTTTGAAATTCTGAACATCAAATCTTAACCCCATCAATCAGCAGCTGTGGGAATTTTGACAAACTACTCGAACTCACAGAGCCTGTACAGCAAGAGCTATTTCTGGAATCGTGGCAAAGGTTAATTAAGCTGTAACAGGTGTTCAACAAACACATAAACTTCTTTGCCTGACCTCGACACTTGCTGGGGTAGGGTATTGTGAAATCCATGAAATGAGTGAGAGACAAATACCAATATAATTTTAGAATTAGAAGAGACTTCAGACTCATCTTACCAAAAATTCTCATTTTACAGAATGAAAAGATGAGGCTAAAAGGGATGGATTCAAGATCACACAGCCAGCTGATCACAGAACTGGAAACAGGCCTTCCAGCTCACAGCTTCCGGTTTGGCTGTGGCACCATCTCAGCCAGCTTCCCGTACTGTGACAAAATGCTCAAGACATTGAAAAGGAGGACAGTGTTGTTTTGACATAGGGTTTGAGTCAGGCAGCTCTGTGGACTCCAGGCTAGATGCGGCAGCATATCCCTACAGAGCACATGACAGAGAAAATCTGTCTACCCCAAGGCACCTGGGAAGTGAAGAGAGAAAGAGAATGGCAGACCAGAGTCCCTTTTGAGGTCCACCCCCAGTGGTTTATCTACAAGCTCCCTCTAGGTGCCACCTCTTTAAAGTTTCCACCACCTATCCTTCGGAGGACCAAGTCTTCATAGCGGGCATCTCAGATGGAAACTATACGTCTCTGATAAGGATTAAGTCTGACCTTCATATCCCATCCCCAAAATATAGACACAGGAACTTTCTAGGAAGGTGGTTTGGAGATGTAGCAGCAAGCCAAGCTTTTCTGAACCCATACAGGTGACTCCAGAGCCATGTCTAGTTGGACTGCCATATATGAATGAATCACCTTGTCAAATATGCTCATATTTATCTCTCAAGTTCTCAAAGTCTTGACTCTTGTCCCCAAAGAACTTCCTCCATTTTTGGAAGAAAAATATGAGCACATGAAAAAGTTGAAGCATCTTGAATCACCTGCCAGGCCAAGGATATGGAGAACTGTGAAGGTGTCTCAGAGAGATGGCCATCTCTGCATAGGTATCTCTGGGGGATGGGGAATGCTTTTTCGTTTTTAAGAATATGTGTTCTGTTTGTGTGTATGTGTGAGTGCAGGCACAGATATGACATGGAGTGTGTGAAGCCAGAAGAACAGCCTTCTACCTTGTTTGAGGGAAGAGTCTTTTGTTTCCCATTGTGTATGCTAGGTTAACTTGCCCACAAGCTTCTGAGTGGGTACCCTGTCTCCACTTCTCATATTGGTCTATGACTGCAGGAATTACAGACTCACTGCAGAGCCTGGCTTCTCATGGATCCTGGGGATTTGAACTCAGGTCTCTACGCTTGCATGCCAGGGCTTTATTCACTTTGCCGTCTCCCCAGTCCTGGATGTGAAATTCTTAGAAGTAATAAAAAGGACATGCCAGACAGAGAAGAAGATATTAACAGAGGACACAGGAAAGGAGTATGTAGGGTACATTGAATTAACAAATGTAAGAGAGTGTTGGGGACAATGGTGAGGACCACTAGTAGATTGGGGCATCACAGAAGGCCTTGAGGGTTGTATGGGATTTGTGTCTTGTCCTAAAGAGTGTGGTGACCTGAAACATTAGCAGCAGAGGAGCACCAAGGACGCAGAAGGAAGAGTTCTCTGGTGGTGCTTTTGGAGACAGGCTGCAGCTAGGGCAGGGAAGATCTGATTCAAATAAGCTGGTAGGAGGGAGGCCAAAAAGTGAGACATGAAGGATGTGAGAAGGATGGTGTAGAATCCCTGGTGAGCTACAGACCAGGAAAACGCAGACGATGTGTCACGTGGGTGATGATGACAAGTTGTGGTTCTTTTCAAAAGTAGAACCAGGTGAAGGGATGTGGAGGGAGGAGATGGTGGGTACTTTGGGAGAACGACCTTTCTTCTAGACATGATGTTTAGTGTGCTGGCAGACTGGAGAAGTCCAGGAGGGCGACAAACACAGAGATGCCAACGACAGACCCTTTGGTGCCAGCTTGAAATGTGAAACTCAGAGATTCTGAATAATTTAGACCCCCTAATACTCTAACGTATAAAATCCAACCTGTCACTAAATTATTCAGATTTGATTTTTCTCTCATAATGAACCGAGCAAAGAATTTGACTTCTCACTTATTTTTACAAGTGAGAAAAATAATGGGTTCAAAAATATCAGCGATTTCTGAACTTGCCTGGTAGATATTTTATAAAGTGAGGAATATCACAAACCACAAAGGATGGAATCTAATGGTAGCATTTTATACTCAGCTACTCACGTGTACACCGCCCAGGTCTGGATCTAGAACTTTCCAACATCTCACAAATCCCCTAGAAAGCTTTCCCCCAGACTACATCCCCCAAAGATGGCCATGTATTGCTCATCATCTATATAGATCATTTTTGTCTACTTTGAATTTTGTATGAATTGGATAAAGTAATATATACTTATTTCTTTTGGCTGAAATTGTTGTAGCTGGGCATAATGTTGCACACTTTTAATCCTAGCACTCAGGAAGCAGAGGCAGGCAAATTTTTGAGTTCAAGGCCAGCCTGCTATACTTAGTGACTACCAGGACAGACAGAACTACATAGTGAGACCCTGTCTCAAAAATGTCCCCTCAAAAATAATAAATAAAGCCTGGCAGTGGTGGCACATGCCTTTAATTCCAGCACTAGGGAGGCAGAGGCAGGCAGATCTCTGTGAGTTCAAGGCCAGCCTGGGCTACAGAGTGAGTTCCAGGAAAGGCTCCAAAGCTACACAGAGAAACCCTGTCCAGAAAAACCAAAATAAATAAACAAACAAACAAATAAATAAATATTATGACATCTCAATGGAGGAATTTTGCAGGTCAGTGGGAATAACTTTAGAATGAGCACCCATCCATTTATGTCCAAATTCCACCATTAGCATTTTACTACAGGGTATCCTCTTTGGAGTCATTTGACGTTTACTTTTTTGAGCACTTCATACATGAGTACTGTATTGACATCATTTCTACCTCACAGTTTATCCCTCCAACTCCTCCTGTGTCCTCCTCCCTGACTCCCTCTCCAATTCATGGTCTCTTCTTTAATTATTACTCTTTGGAGTTATCAACTCACCTTTACTTTTGATTCATTCATCTCTTCTTTACATTTCTTTCCTCATAATGTCGTCTTGATAGACTATGTTATATCTGTGTTTTATTCCAGCTCTACTATTTATTTATAAGCGGCATGTATTTCTTTTAATAATCCTCTGTTTATTAAGTGTACCTTTAAACAGTATTGAATTACTTCACGTGTGATGTGGGGCTTTCCCAGCAGCACACGTTGTTCCCTCTCCTCCCGCCCTCTGCGTTCCTGATGCCGTGCATGTTTATTTCTGTGCTATGAACATGTTGTTATAACTTTAAAGAGCCGGTGGCTTTTTTCAGACTGTTTAGCATTAGTTTTAACGTGTCATTTGTAGTCACACGCGTGTGTGGCCATTGTCAGTTGTTCCCACCTTCCTGTAGAGTCACGTTGGTATCTGGTGTTCTCCCTCTTCTCAGGGGACTTTCTGGGACTGTCAGTCTGCTGGCGAGAAGGGAACCAAGTTCTTGTTTTGTTTTGGAAATTTTTTTTATTTTTCTTTCATTTATTAGAATTGAAAGATGAAAGACACGTTTGCTAGGTGTAGCACTGTCGGTTGTCTGTTCTTTTTACTTGTGTGACTCTGCATTGTCTCTCGCCTGCCTGATTTCTCCGAAGTGTGTTATCCATTTTCACCGTCCCTGTCTGTAGTGCTTCCTTTACAATGTGATGCTCTTATTACACTCTTCAAGACGTCACTGGTCTCCAACAATTTGACTAGGATATGTCTCTGTGTGTGTGTGTTTCATGTTTCTTCAAATTAAAATTTTTAAGCTTCTTTATCTGAAAAGGTTTACAGTTTTCATCAAATTTGGAAAAATTCCTGTTATTAGTTCTTCAGTATGATCATATTTGTTAGCCTTCTCCCATACCTCCCCAACTTTCCCTGGGACTCCAGTACACGCATACAGTGCCACACTGTCGACGGTTCTCAGTGTTATTTTCGTCTGGGTTTCGTAGCTGTCCCTGCTTCTGTCTCCACCTTTACTTGTCTTTTTCTGCTTTCTCATTCAGTGTATTTTAATTCCAGACATTTGATATTCAGCTTTAGAAGTTCGTGTTAGTTCTTCTTCACAACTTCTGTTTCTCTGTTCGTCACGGTCATGTTTTTCAAAGACTTCCTGAACATGTGGAGTATGTTTATGATAGTCGCCATATCTATTTTAATAGTTCTGCTTGCTAATTCTATCCTGTGTACTACTTGGGTAGGTTTGTGTTGGTTCTCTAGGTTACAGAAGTGTTTCCTGCTTCTTTGACTGCCTGTTCGCTTATAGAAAATTATTTTAATTTCAATAAAATCTATGCAAACATAAAGTTTATTATTTAAATAATTTGAAGTGTACAGCTGAATAATGTTAAAGTTATTCACATGGATGTGCAATTTCCTGAAGTATTTCCTTTCTTCAAAACTGAAACTTTGTACTTAGTAAAATCCAATTCCTTCTCCTCCTCTTTCACACCCCAGGAATCACAATTCTGTCTTGCATTTCTATGACTATGACTACTCTAGATACCTAATACTTCAGAAATTTTTCTTATGTACAATATATTTCATTTGCCTTACTGTTTTTAATACCTTTATGTATGCATAGCTGAGGTAAGTTGTTAGTATAGAGTTCAGGCTAGCATGGGCTTTGTTAAGCCCAGGTAGACCTGAAATTGGTAATCTTCCTGCCTACATGACCCTGACGATGGAAACACAGACACGGGCCGCTGTGTCTGGTCCCTTGCTTCTTAAGGCTGAATAATAGTATTCTTTTTAAAGTGTACAATATATTTCACTTAGTCATTACTTCATAGATAGACACTTGTATTGTTTTCACATTTTGGCTGTTATAAGCAATGGCTCTATAAATATAGTCAATTGTTTGAATTGAAAAGTAAGAATTTCACTTTGTTGTATGCTAGATTTTTGTTATATTCCTTTAAAGATTGGAACTTTCTCTTAACACATATACAAGTAACTTGCAATTAGCTTTAAGCTTTAAGTTTTTTTTCTTCATGGGAAGATTATAAGCAATATTTTTTTTAGTTTATTTATGTTTTACTGAGATAACACCCTTCTCCTCGATGCTCACGTGTAAAGGTTTTATTCAGGCTAGTTATAAGGGAGGCTATTCCCAGTGCTTGGTGAACTTTAGAAATGGTTATCCCAGCTGGGCATGGTGGTTCAGGCCTAGAATTCCAGAACTAGGAGGCTGGGACAAGGGATTGAAGTGAGGCTGAGGACAGTCTGGGCTATAGAGTGAGAGTATGTACCAAAAGACCCCACCTTCTCTCCCCCCAAAAACCCCAGAACATTTGGGGACCTTTATTTTTGGTGGTTATTGAATTGGCCTCAGATAGTTTCCTGCTTCCTTTTTGCAGCCAATACTTTAGCAATCTTCTCTTTACATCTTTCACACACTATGCTGTTTCCCCTTCTGATTATTTTGCTTTGGAAATTCCATATGCCTCAGTGTCTCCAAATTCTGTCCTTTGTCCCCTCAGTGAGTTGTAGCCTGGGAGGTCTTTCCATTAGGAAGCCTAGGCAATACCAGGACTCAACTTCTTTGTTTCTCTTTTCTCACTGTTTGCCAACAGTTCTCCTTTGCTTAATATTCAGAAGATTAATTTGTTTCATGTCACTGTTATGTGACAATCTCTGGGGAGACATGAACAAATGTCTACCCCAGTGGTTCTCAACCTTCCTAATGCTGTGCCCCTTTAGTACAGTTCCTCATGTGGTGACCCCCAATCATAAAATTACTTTTGTTGCCACTTCATAACTGTAATTATGTTGCTGTTATGAAATATAATGTAAATATCTGTGTTTTCAGATGGTCTTAAGGGACCCTGTGAAAGGGTTGCTTGGCCCCTAAAGGAGTTGTGACCCACAGGTTGAGAACTGCTGGTCTACTCCAGAGAGGGAATTGATGAAAGACCAGAGTTATGATAATACCAAAGTCCAACCTGGTGAAATCAATGAATTTTGGGGGGTTATTTACAGTGGTTTGGGTAAGGGATTACTTATAGGTGCACGGATGACTTGAAGATACCTATACCACCAAAAGCCCAAAGCTAGAACCCTGGAGCTCTTTGCAAGACTTGGAGGCAACTCAACAGGTTGGAGCTTCTCTTCTCATATTTCCTTACTGCTTTAATAGTCATAGAGAGGATGAGCCCTTGAATCTTGTAAGTTTCAGGGACTTCTTGAGACCTGTGTATTGTTTACTTCCTGAGTCTTATCTTTCTTTTTCTTTTCTCTGTCTCTCGGTCTCTGTCTCTCTTTCACTGAGATAGGGATCTTACTATATAGTCTAGCCTGGCCTCCAGCTCACAGAGATCTGCTTATCTCTGTAGCTCTGAGTGGTGGTGAAGGGGACTTCCACACAGCGGAAGCTCCCTCCTAGACCCTGGGTTAGGCACAAACCACACCCAAACTCCTGTTTTCACAGAGAGATCCTTTATTAAGCAGGAAAGAAAAGTTAAAGTGGCTGCTTTCTGACTCCTGGCAGAAAAACAGCAGAAAATGATCTTGTGGGTGTAACTTTTAAGAGGAGAAGAAGGGGAGGTCTTTGTTAGAATGGGCTAGGATGCTGTGGTAAAGGAGATAGAAAATGAGGGAGAAGGGGAAGGGGAAAAGGGGTATTTGTCCTGGAGACAAAGGACTGCCTCTGGATAGAGAGGAGACAGACGTGGTACACAGGAAAATGGCAGTTTACAATAAAGGTAAAGGGGAAACCCTGTGTTAGGATGAGGTGTTTAATTTTAATTGGGCATGTTAATTAGGTGAACCAAAGAGGACTTTTTTTTATTAAGAATTTTTTATTCATTTTACATACCAATCAAAGATTCCCCCTCTTCTCTCCTCCCACCCCTCCAGCCCTCACACCCCCAACCCACCCTCCATTCCCTCCTACAAGAAGTTAAGGCCTCCCATGGAGAGTCAGCAGAGCCTGGTACATTTAGTAGATGCAGGTCCAAGCCCCTCCCTCTGCCTCAAGGCTATGTGAAGTGTCCCATCATAGGCAGTGGGCTCCAAAAAGCCTGCTCATGCACCAGGGATGGATCCTGATCCTACTGCCAGGGGGCCCCTTACGCAGATCAAGCTACACAACCGTCTCACTTATGCAGAGGCCTAGTCCAGTCCCATGGAGGCTCCACAGCTGTTGGTCTAAATTTCATGAGTTCCCACTAGTTTGGTTTAGTTGTCTTTGTAGGTTTCCCCATCATGATCTTGATGCCCCAACGGGGACTTTTGATTGCTGGACTTCAAATACTTTGATAGCTGGACCTTGATAGTCAGCCCCAGGAGGAGGAGGAAGTGGCCAAATAAAGGAATAGACCTTGGTGTACATCAGGGATGTAATCTAATGTTTTTTTAGCAAGACAGAGGGAATAGGAGAGAAGGGCAAGGCCTGCCAGAGCCATATTTGCCAGGCCCAGGCTGGCTAGAGTCCCTTTAGCTAGAATTAAAGGTGTGAGCAACCATGCCCAGCCTATGGGAGAGTTTCTTAAGAGCAGTAGTTTCTGGAAAGGCAAGTTGTGACAAGATTGGAACATTTAAACGTATTAAACGTGAGTGTTCCCTGCACGACTGTGGCGTGTGTATGTGGGGTGGGGAGGATGCACAAGTGTTTGAACAAGCAGCAGCTTGGCCCTGTTGGAGAGTCTGCAGGAGAGGAGGCAGGAGGCACAGGAAACCTGTGCTTTTCACGGGTGAGTGGACTCGGTGGGATACTGTTCTGCTCTCCTAAAGAAGATTTTTATTGAAGCAGTCAGGCAGACGGTTTTCTCATTTTCAGCTAGTCCCCTGCTTCAGACAATTTCCTTCCCTATGCTGTCTGACAACTCACGTTCCAACCTTCCTTCAGAAGTTGGCTCAAGGTTCCTCTTCACCAGGAGACCTATTTGGTGTCTGGTCTATAAGTGAATTTTAATCTGGGTCAATGATCTGTTAAAGAAAAATGATTTCTCATGCTGGACTAGGGGGGTGACTGCCAAGAGGCCCAAGTGGCATAGACAGCACTGAGAAGCTGGACCAGTGGAGGTCAGGTCAGCCACCATCTGAAAGAAGTCACAGAACTGGCCAGGTGACAAGGAAACCATCTCTTCCTCATTAGATTTTCCTCATGTGCTTTTCCTGGGGTGAGGCCCAGATCCAGGAGGAGGTTAGTAGACAGCCCTGAATGGGTAGGCTGTGAGTGGCTGTGGATGTTCTTGTTTCTGCAGCCTTGGAAGCAGGAGGGGGCAGTGGTTTTGGGAGGGTGTGGAAAGAAGCTAAGGCAGATTATGCTCCCTGAAAAAGCATGCAGAAAGTGGAAAGTTTTCTTCAAACTGGTTTATAAATTGTGAATATGCTTGCTCTTATTTTATGACTGTACGGTGAAAATAATTAGTTCCTAGTGAATTTGCAAATGGTTCAAATATTTATTCAGTTTATTTCTGGGCTGTTCTGGTCAGTTTCAATGATGTATGATTGACATAAATAAAATTCACTCTTTAAAAGCACACTATTAAACAAGTCTTTCATACACACGCGCACACATGCATGCACATGTACTCACATATGCACACACACATCATGTAATCATGGTCACATTGAAGATATGACACATTCCTGTCAATCCTAAATGTGTCTTTATTCTCCTTAGCTGCAAATTTCTTACTTCTCTTTCTATCTACAGTCGATGATCTTTTTTTCTATCATTAGGGATTTTTTTTTTTGCTTGTTTGTTTTTCTCAAGAATGTTAAATCAAATCTAGCCTCTTTCAGTAGCCTTTTAAGAATAGATTTAACATTTTCATTTTATGCCCATGAATGTTGGCCCACATGTGTACCATGTACATGTCTGGTGGCTGCAGAGACCAGAAAAAGGTGATGATCCCCTGGAGTCACAGATGTGGATGCTGGGAACTGACCCCAGGTCCTTTGCAAGGGCAGATGTGCTCTTAACTGCAGAGCCATCTCTCCAGACTCTCAGTAGCGCTCTGAGATTTGCCTACAATGTTTCACATACTGGAAATTTCTTCCACTAGCTTGCTCAGGGGCGGTCACGAGATAAGTGCACGTAAATGTTTCCAACTTCTGCTAATTAAGAACAAAAGCCATTATAACCATTTACATGCAGGTCTTTGCATGGAAATATATTTTCATGTCCTCAGGATACATGCCCAGAAGTAGGATGGTTGATGTGTTTAACTTTTAGAATCTGCTACTTGGCTTTCCAAAATGGCAGAACTGTTTTATATTCCCATCAGCAAAGTGTAAGAATTACAGTTGCCCATCTTCCTTTCTGCTCCTTGGTATTGTCAGTCTTTTAAATTTCATCCTTAACACATGTATGGTAAAACACCACCACTTTAGTTTTTATCCCTTTAACAAACTGACAGTATTTGAACTATTTATTTATGCTTCTTTCAGTGTGTTTTTATGATCTATTCATTTCCTTTGATGAAAGGTCTGTTCAAATGTTTTGTTCTTTTATTAATGGGTTGTTTTCTTATTGAATCTTGAGACCTCTTTATATGGTCTATGCATGAGTTCTTCATTAAACATAAGTTTTAGAAGTATTATTTCCCAATATGTCTCTTTTTAAATTACTTTTTTTTTTGAGACAGAGTTTCTCTGTGTAGTTTTGGTGCCTGTCCTGGATCTCGCTCTGTAGACCAGGCTGGCCTCGAACTCACAGAGATCCCCCTGGCTCTGCCTCCCAAGTGCTGGGATTAAAGGCGTG
This sequence comes from Peromyscus nudipes, assembly GCA_902168325.1. Taxonomy (NCBI): domain Eukaryota; kingdom Metazoa; phylum Chordata; class Mammalia; order Rodentia; family Cricetidae; genus Peromyscus; species Peromyscus nudipes. Next base: position 56,917 of record CABHPH010161975.1, on the reverse strand, counting down.
CACCACCATTGCCTGGCTTAAATTACTTTTTACATTTGTTGGTTGTGTGTGTGTGTGTGTGTGTGTGTGTGTGTGTGTGTGTGCGTGCATGTGGAGGTCACAGGACAACTCACTGGAGTTTGTTTTTGCTTTCTACTAGTCTTGGCAACACACACCATTGCATGCTGAGCTACCTCACTGACCCTTGTGGCTTATTTATTTATTTTAGGACTGATGTTTGAAACACAGGAGTTTTAATAAATTATTTTGATAAATTCCAAGTTAAGTTGTTGTTATACACAGCTCATGTTGTTGTTGTTTTTAGGGTCTTGTATAAAAGCTGCTTAATTAAGGCACACAAAGATTTTATCTCATGTTTGACTTTGGACATCTTACAGTTTTAGATTTATGTATGACCCATTTCAAGTTAATTTTTGTGTATAGTACAAGGGTTGAAGTATTTTCACACATAGATGTTAATTATTCTATTGCGTCCCCATCCCTGCTGAACACCCTGGTCCTTTCAGTTGGAATCAGTTGACCACACATGGATGTCCATTTCTGTTTAATGATCTATGCTGTGCCTTAAGCCAGTATCAAACTGACTAGTTATTGCTGCTTTCCAATCTTGAAATAAGATAGTATTTAATTCTCAAGTCATTTTAGTTTTTCACAATTGTTAAGTTTTTCTTAGATCTTTTCCCATGTAAATTCTGTTTGTCAACACTGAACACTTGCTGAGATGTTTCGGGGTATTATACTCAGGGGAAAGTGCCATCCTCACTGTGTGAACCTTTTAATCCTTGAGCTCAACATACCTTTCCAAGGACTTCAGTCTTCCTTAGGCTCTCTTGGCTGTATTCTGTAGTTTTGACTGTATCAGTTTTCTGCACACTTTATTCTACTTATTTCTAAATAGTTAATACTTTCAAAGCTATTTTAAGTGACATTAAAAATTCAACTTTCAGTTGTTTGTTGCTACTGTTTAGAAACACAAATGACTTTCGTTCATTGATTTCATGTATTAATTTTTTAGGCTCACTCCAACAAAGTACCACACATTGTTTGTCTAAAACAACAGAAACTTAACCCTTCACAGTCCTGAAAGTCTGAAGTGACACAGTAAGGTTTATTCCCTGTGGAAGGCCCCAGGAGATTGTCCTCCTCTTCTCTTCTAGCTTCTGGTGGTTGCCGGCAGCCCTTGGCATGTCTGTCTTCTTATTGTATCACTCCAATCTCTGCCTCTGTAGTCACATGGCATTCTCCCTCTCAGAGGATGTCAGTGTCCAAATTTCCCTCTTAGAGGAACACTAGTCATTGAATTAAAGGCTCATCTTGGTCTCGTATGGCCATGTTTTAATGTGATTATATCTGCAAAGACTCTATTTCCACGTAAGTTCACAAGGAAGTATACGTGGGGCAACCAAACTAAGAATGATGGGAAGGAGAAGGGTGGAGACAGGAGTCCCCAGCCAGACGCAGAGGGAGCAGGAGTTGAACATTCCATGCTAATAAAAGTATCACCATGTGGCAGAGCGTAAATAAGAAATATGGGTTAACTTAAAATGTAAGAGCTAGTTAGTAATAAGACTGAGCTATTGGCTGAGCATTTTGTAATTCATATAAGCTTTTGTGTGTTTATTTGGGACCAGACAGTGGGGACAGAAAAACTCTGCCTCTGTTTACAATTTTGGGAGACAAAATTCTACTCACAGCGCCTTGGGTCCTGCAAACTGGCTAGCTTCATTACTGTTTCTAGTATTTATTCATATAGGCTATTTGGGGTTTCCTATATAGAATCTCTGTATCTGTATATTTTTGACCAAACACTGAAGCCAAATCTAAATAAAAGTCCCTCTGTGCTAATCATCACCAAGGCATTAAAAGGGTGTCTTAGTTAGGGTTTTTATTGCTGTGAAGAGACACTGTGACCATGGCAACTCTTATAAAGGAAAACATTTAATTGGGGCTGGCTTGTTCAGAGGTTTAGTCCATTATCATCATGGCAGGAAACATGGCGGCGTGCAGGCAGATATGATGCTGGAGAGGTAGTTGAGAGTTCTCTACATCTGGATCCACAGGCAGTAGGAAGAGAGAGTGAGATGCTGGGCCTGGCTTGAGCATCTGGAACCTCCAAGCCTACCCCCAGTGACACACTTCCTCCAATAATGCCACTCCCTACGAGTCTATGGGGCCGTTTTCACTCAAACCACCACAGATGCTTTTGTCTATGATTTGTGTCTGTATTGCAGTATTGATGAAGGAACCTAAAGTCACTTCTCTAAGTTCGTTCAAGCATCTCTGCCTATAAGGAATTGTCTCAAGTCGTCACCTGGTTTCCCAACTGTTTAGCAGGTGGGGGTTGGACAGAGTGAGGCCTTGGCTTCAGGTGCAAAATTAGGGAGACATCACCATCATCCAGGTAAATAGCCTCCTGCTGGAATACGAACAAAGTACACATCAAGGCTCTCAGGCTCTCAGGCACCCACTTTTCAGCACAAGGACCGAGAGCAGAGAAAGAAAGGGAGAAGACGAAGCAGACGGACAGTGAGATGAGAGAGAAGCAGTCTTATCTGACTTCACAACACCTGTTCAGGACAAGTTCCAACCCCCTGGGATGCAGGCTCTTCCATCCCTCTGAGCCCTGTGTGATTCCACATCAGTCATACTGTAAACATCTTCACCCCCCCACAAGTAAACTACTTTAAGTTTGTTGGTGTTGGTTGCAACTTGAGAATATTGGTCAGCCTGCCCTCTTAGTCTTTCTAATTTTGTTCTTACCTTTTTTCCCTCCAGTAAAGAAACATAGTCAATCTTTCCTTCATGTTTTTTTTCTTTTGATGAATGAAACCTTTTCCTCTATTAATATAGAGACTCCTCACTAATTTTTAAAATCCCCTTTTCTATTTTTCTTTCTTTTAAACATTTCTTTGGTGTTTTTCACGCCTACTCCATTCATATGGTTCCAAAACTTACTCTTGTCATTACATGTTTGTATTATTCTAATATTACAATTTTCTAAGTATCTGCACTCCCTATAAATTACATAGATCAGATAGCTTCTGATATTTTCTACGCTATTCATTAGCCAAGGTCAAGTTTAAATGTCATTTCTACTATGAACCTGTATTGCCAATGTGTTTATTTTTCTTCCAGGAAGAATGTAAACAGTTCTATGGGTACTAGTCTTTGTTTGAATGTATTTATGTGCACCACATGTGTGTCTGGTGCCCATGGGGGTGGGGGTGGGGCAGAAGAAGGCATTGGATCCCCTGGAGCTGGAATTACAGATACAGATGGTTGTGAGCCACCATGTGGATGCTGAGGACTGAACTTAGGTCCTCTGCAAGAGCTGTTAAGTGTTTTTAACTGCTGAGCCATTTCTCCAGCCCTGTGGACACTGGACTTTATTAATGATCTTCTGTTATATATCCCCAAAGTCGTGTTTGTATTATGAACATCACACACAGAGAACTTCATCAGCAAGGGTGTATGGGATGAGTTAGCGAATGAATGAAATGCCGGGTCTACTTTGCTAACCTATGTAACCGGGAGGAGTACATAGTCATCACAGACTCCTTATACCTATGTTCAAGCCCCTGTCATCTTCTTCCCACTTTACTGTGTTCCCCTGTGATCTTAGTCACCATAGCTTGAGTTAGCACCTGCTGTATTTCACTGGCTCCCAAGTCTATGTTTTCAGACCTGATGTTTCCTAGGCCATGCCCATATTTCTGTCTGCTAGTATGCTACAGGGGTGGGTGCTTTTGTAGGTATCTAAGACTTGATTTAGTCTGTCAAATCCTGATTCATCACTTTCCCTTTCAAACCATTCCTATTTCCCTGTCTCCTTCTCTGCTCTTTGATCCCTAGATAGTGAGTGATGATACTATTTAGTCAACTGCACAAGTGCGGATGTATCTCAAACATTTGCAACATTGCCTGCTACCTAGTAGGCACTTGTTATTTGTTGAATAAACAAGTTCCATTAACTAAAATGGCCAAATCAATGGAAAATGATAGATTTTATGGCTACACTAAAAAAATGGTCTTAGACTGACAGCCAATAGCTAAAATGGAGAATGCTATGGAAATTTCCTTTTTGATGTCATTGAGACACAAAAACAAGCATCACTCATGAAATCTTAATTTAAAATCCATACCTGAATGTTAATCATTTGTGATTTCCATAAAACTGTCTGAGGCATCCTTTTGGCAGGCACTTGGGGCTTTGTAGGGATTCCCACTCCTGAACAGTATGTAAGGGCTAATGTCAATTTTCCTGAGGGAAGTCGTCCAGGAAAAGGGATATCTTGTGTAGTGTCATATTGGGAACAGGGCTGAGAATTGATCTGTCCACTCTTCTTTCTCAAGCTAATGGGAAAAACACTGAACAGGCACTGTGAGAACCAGACTGAGGTGACTTTGAGTTTTGGCTCCTTCGTTTTTTAGGTCTGTGACTTGAACAAGTTAGCATACATTTCTTGAATCTTAGTTTCATAAAACAGTGACACTTTCATAGCTCACATTCGTTCGAAAGTGAACACGCCTGAAGTGATGCTTGGTCTCCACAAGCAAGCCTTTTCAGTATCTTTGAGCTACTTCTCTTTCTGTTAGATTTGTGACATTGTCCCAGTTACTGATCTTGAGTGTCAGTTTCCGCATTGGTCAATGATTTAACTCTACCTATTCACCAGTTATGTTCAAGTGTAGTGCATAACACACAGCAATCGTTTCATGAATTTTGAAGTCCTTCCTTTTGCTTTTTGCCCAGAGGTTCTGAAATATGCTTGCTAGTATTTTGAGTCTGGTGGCAGTTTGAAGTCAACCTTTATGCTCTTCTTCTGCTCTAGGTGTCCTGGGAAGAGAAGACCACAGGTGTGAATTATTGTTCTGCTCATCTGGATAACTGATACTGTCAATAGCAATGTGCTGGAAGAGTACCTTGTCACCATGGTGGTGACAAGCCCTGTGCTCCATCATCAGACTCCCTGTAGGGCTTTCCCTCATGGAGTTTCTAACCGGTAGGAAATCAGCAGTTTTCCTGAGAGCTCTTTCTAGTTACGTGTGACTGCCATAGCTGTTCTGTGGTGAGCACCAGCCAATCCTCAAACACTTGAGTGGAGCACTTCAGTTAGTGTCCAGCCAGCTGCTGACTTGAGCTAAAATCCCCAAACCCACGATTGGTTGTTTATTATTCCTGCCATTCTACACAATAATCACTCTCCTGTCTGCTGATGTAATCCGTTCTCTTTAAACATCCGTAAAACCGAGTTTTCTGCGCTTAACAGCTACAACGCAACAAAAATGATTTTGTTTCTCAGAAACATGGCTCTAGCAGTAGCTGAGGTGGTAGGTGTAACTTCGGTCAGTGTGCCTTTGGTGCCATGAGAGTCGAACCATGGGGGGAGGTGGCTAATGGAGGTTGAAGCAGACTGCTAGAAGATACCACTGTGGAGTAGAGATGTTCTGAGATGGGCTGAGCTCAGGAAGAAAGGTTTGCTTTCACTATCTCTTGGTTTTTATTGTGACAGATTCCTAGTCTACCTTTAGCTGGTGGTTTCTTTTCTTTTTCTTTTCTTCTCTTTTTTTTTTTTGGTTTTTTGAGACAGGGTTTCTCTGTGTAGCTTTGCGCCTTTCTTGAAACTCACTCTGTAGCCCAGGCTGGCCTCGAACTCACAGAGATCCGCCTGCCTCTGCCTCCCAAGTGCTGGGATTAAAGGCGTGCGCCACCACCGCACGGCTAACTGGGCTAACTGGTGGTTTCTTTTTCTTTTTTCTTTTTTTTTTCTTTTTTTGGTTTTTCGAGACAGGGTTTCTCTGTGTAGCTTTGTGCCTCTCCTAGAATTCACTCTGTAGCCCAGGCTGGCCTTGAACTCACAGAGATCCGCCTGGCTCTGCTTCCCGAGTGCGAGTGCTGGGATTAAAGGCAAACTGGTGGTTTCTAAAGGCTCTTCCTGGTAACATCGATGAGTGCAGCATGAATAGGGAACTCGACTGAGGTACTGGTTAGTTTTTGTTAAGTCGTCACAAACTTGAGACTCTAAAGGAAAGGGAACCTCAGTTCAGGAATTGCCTCCATCAGACTGGCTTGTAGGTATGTCTGTGGGAGCATTTTCTTGATTGCTAATTGATGGAGAGGGACCTAGCTCTCTGTGGGTGGTGCTACCCCTGGGCAGGTGGTCCTTGTATGTATGAGAAAGGGAGCTGAAGGTGAACTTGGAAGCAAGCCAGCAAGCAGTGTTCATTATGGTTTCTGCTTTAAGCCTCTGCCTTGGATTTCTGCCTTGCATTCCCTCATGACAGGTTATATAAGACAAAATAAACCCCTTTCTCCCCACGCTGCATTTGGTCAGTGTTTTGTCACAGCACCAGGAAGCAAACAAAGATGGCTAAGATGCAGGCAGGGAGGAGCAGAGGCCATTGTCGGGGATGCAGAGTGGATGGGGAATTTCTATGTAAGAGGCTTTTGGAATTTGGGAGCAAATAATTTATTACCCAGACCTCTAACTCCCTGGACAGATTGCTGTTGGCATGTGTCTTATTTAAAAAAAAGAAGAAGAAGAAGGAGAAAACTGGTTCTTGTTTCTTAGAAAAAAAACTGCGAAGCCAATCCAGGGCATTCAAATACAGCAGTGGGAATGGAAAGAAGGGAAAAATGTACTTGGCGGGAATTCAGAGACCACCAATTGTCTTTATTGAAATGGCACTAAATTAACAAATCAAAGGAGGTAGAAGGCATCTTCTGTAGTAGAAGAAATTGAAAAAAAATAGGCTGTTGCTTCTCTGTAAACAGTATAGAAAAATAATACTTGCGAGTTTTGTTTTCCTCATCTCAAAACAAAGCAGTCTGTGCGTGCTATGGAAACACTTAAACACGCTGCCTGCTTACCGCTGGTGGTTCCAAAGTCCTCACCAGAGCGCCAGGCAGTCAGAGTCTATTCCTGGCCCCAGGTCCCAGTCTGCCCTCTCCCCCAGTACCCCCACCCGCCCCCGTCCACGCTCCTTTCTACAACACGCACTTTTGCAACCTCTTTCTTTCTCTGATGAATGGCCAGAAATGAGATTCTGGATGAGAACAATTAGAAACTTTAATTACCCTCCAGGCAGCGCACAATTATAAACCGCATTCTTATTTTTTATAAGGAATTAGCTACAGATTGGGCAGCAGCGCCTGTCATGCTTTGAAACATTTCCTTCTATTCCGTGCAGAACTGTGCATGCTGGCTCTCTCTCTCTCTCTCTCTTTCTCTTTTTCTCTCATATATATATATATATATATATATATATATATATATATATATATATATGAACGGACTTGCCAATTCCAGCACCTTCGAATGCATTATCCCATCCTTTCGTCTCCAAGATGACCTGAAATGACCTTTTGCTTGGCAGGAGACGTGACTCAACTGATAATAAAAGAGTTTTGAGGGGGGAGGGAGGACGCTGAGGAGTGTGTGAGTGTGTGTGTGGGGGGGGGCGGGGGGGGGAATGGCTGTCTGCTCCTGGTTGCTGAGCTGAAGGACAGCCAGGGAGAGGTATGGAGGAGAAGGAGGGGACCAGATCCCTTTAAAGACAAACACTGCCGCATTTTTGGCTGCAGCATTTCCTGTTATTAATTTTCCACATATCACCTATTCCACGAAGGAAGAAGAAAGATTTTTTTTTTCCCCTTAAGGCACACCAGTCTCTTTGTTTAACCCGGGACCCGAGGCTGCTCAGCCGTGACCGCGGGGAGGGCGGGAGAGGGTGGGGGCGGGGCCGACTTCTGGGCATCCCCCTGCCGCGAGGCCTCAACCCTTGGCTCGGATGTGGGGTCTTACCCCCGCTGCTTGCTTTCTTCCTGCAAGACTTTGCACCTTGGCAAAGCAACCTCGCCAGCTAAGGTGTCCGCAAGAGGTTCCATTTCACACCAGCAGCAGCCTTGGAGGGGCGTGGGCTTTTCCCAGAATCTCGATTTCTTTGTTGTTTAGGAAGCCTCAATTTTTCACGAATTCCAGAACTCCAAATAGATGTCCCAGACAAGTTTCAATGACTGGATACCCTACCTCCAACCCCCACATCGGCTTAAGTAGGGAGGAAGGGAGAGAGAGAGAGAGAGAGAGAGAGAGAGAGAGAGA